>JANIJG010016867.1:0-40350 GCA_024611175.1 Megaceryle torquata
CAAGCCCCCCGTGGAGCTGTGGTGCTGAGGGCCAGGGGTCAGTGGTGCCCTGGCAGTGCTGGGGGGTGGTTGGACTCCATCAGCTCCAAGGTCTCTGCCAACCAAAATGACTCTGCAGTTTGCTTGTGGTAGTGCCAGGGGGTGGCTTTAGCCCCATTCCCGCTGTTGGCGTTGGCTGTGGGATGGAAACCACCCCAGTGCTCCCAGCATGCAGAGCTCCTGAGCAGGCACCTCACTAGAGGGCACCCGCCGGCCGTGCCTGGCGCTGGGTGCAGCAGCATCCCTTGCAGCTCTCCTCTCCCCGCCTCGGGCTCTACAGCCCCAGCCTGGCCTCAGCCGGTCGTGCGGGGGGACAGGAGTCCCACGGCTGGGGTTTGGGTTCCATAGTTGCCTCCGAGTTGGTGCTGGTGGAGAGCAGGAGGCTGCTCTGAACCGGGAGGAAGACGGAGGAGCTCTCCTGAGCTGCAGGCGAGCCCCGCGTACGCCCGGCGGTGATTTATCGCCGGTTGCTCGCCAGGAGATGCTGCTTCATAATTAGCGTAGGAAAACAATAAATCTCCGCCCGTGGCATCAGAACCAGAGCCAGTTCCCCCACCCCTGACACCGGGATACCTGCAGCAGAGGGCAGGGTTGGGTGTATTTATGGTCCTGCCCAGCTGCCGGGAGGAAGGAAGCAGCTTATTCCTGCCTTTGCTGGAAGGGGATAATTTATTTATCTCCTCAGTGATTTTATCTGGATTTAATGTTCTATAGATGCCACTTTATCTGTCGTCTTCCCCTTTCCCCGTAACCTTGTTTGTGTAATTAACTGTGTCCAAATTAAATATTTACTCTTTGCTCTGTACTGGTGAGCCTCCCAGTTCCCCTCCACTTTCAATTAAAGATTTACTAGGTGGGCATCAGCACTTCTGCAAGGCCAACAAACCAACCCCACCTCGCAGAGAGGAGAGACCTGAACCACACCAGCACCCCCCCCGGGCCAGGCATCGCTCCCGCCACAGCTCTGGTCTATTTGAGAGACAGGGGACAGCCAGGCAGATCTGGGAGCCACCCCCAGGCCGCATGGGGACAGGGCATTTTAATGCCAAAAGGGGCAGAAATGGGACTCTCATCCCTCTGCTGTGATATTTATAATTAACCAGCTGGCTGTAGATCAGTATTTTGTCGGGAAGGTTGCTGGGTAATTCACGCTTCGAGCATCTTCCCTCCCTGCCTGGGCTATCAGGAATAATGAACTTTTTGCTAGTTACCTTTTAGTGAGCTGATAAATCTTTTAACGTGAGCTGGAAATTGAATGATGGAAATTTAGTCTGTGACCTCAAAAGGTAGAGAGAAAAGCGGCCGGGGCCAAGCCGAAGGAACAAAGTGTCAGGCTCGGTGGCGAACGGAGCCCGAGCCAGCAGGGATGCGGGGGAAGGAGCTGCAGCCTCACGGACACACCGTGCTCGGCACCATCGTGGTCACAAAACTTGGCCGAGAGCGAGGAAAGAGCAGGACTTCCAGGAGAGGAGTTGAGCTGAGGGGTCAAGAGACACCATCAGCTGCTGGGCACTGCTGCTTTCTGTTTCCCAGCAGGAGAGAAAATGCTTTTAACCCCCCCCTTTCTCCCTTTTTGGGAAGGGTGCAGGGCTTGGCATCACCAGCCAGCCCTGCGAAGCGACCGCTCTCCTCCCGCCCCGGCCGAGCGGCTGTCGGGGACCTGCATTATTTATCTGCTCGGTAACGTTTACTGGGATCTAGTGTTTAATAACTGTCACTCCAATATATCTTTTCTTAATCCCCTCAGATCCGTCGCTGTGGCAATTTTAAATATTTATCAGCACAGTTTGTGTGTTCGCTGTTAAGGTTGCGGTTTTCTTGTAATTAAAGATTTACAAGACACCGCTCAAGATTTAGAAAGGATTGGCAAAGATCAAAGCAGGTTTGGGATTCACACTGGAACTCACCAGCTCTCCAGAGGTTCTTCCGCAGGACCCCGGTCGCGGGTGACGGCGCAGACCCTCCTCTTGATACTTGCTTATTTTTGCTGTTGCTTTTCACTGTTCTCTCTGCCTCTTACTGCGGAGGAGGGAGCTTTTGCCCCACTCCCGCTCTCCCTGAATCTTGCCGACACAGCCGAGTCTCTGCCCGAACCTTGTATTTGCAGAAGGGTTTGGGTTGGAAGGGAACTTCAAGATCAACACGTTCCACCCCCCCTGCCATGGGGGGACACCTCCCACCAGACCAGGTTGCTCAAGGCCCCATCCAACCTGGATTTGAACACATCCAGGGATGGAGCAGCCACAGCTTCCCCGGGCAACCTGGGCCAGGGTCTCACCCCCCTCAGAGTGGAGGATTTCCTTCTTATTTCCAGTCTTAACTCCACCCTCTTCCCATTTCAAACTGTTACCATTATTCCATTACCACCAAAACCATTATTCCTCAGGGCCTCATCCAGCCCTGGGGACAGCCCCCACCTCGAGCCACTTTGAGAAGGGTCCTGCTCACCCCCCAACAGCCCCACCGGTTCCTGCACTGCTCCTGCCACCACCAAGCTGGGCTCTGGCTTCTTCTTCCACATTAACAGTCATTTCCCAGCAGCATGAGCCCCACCAGCCTCTCCCTGCTCCCCCCCTACCCCATCACCACGTGCAACCCCCAAATCCATTCTGCCCCTTTCCCCACCTCAGTAAGATTTAATGGGGCTCCAGGATGACACAGGAGCAGTGAGGGTACTGGGAGTCCCTCGCACATCCCACTGGGAGCAGATGCCAGGATGGGAGCAGGGTGCTCTGTCCCTTGCCCTGGGGTGGCCATGCCACCCACACCCTCACTTGCCATGGGGTTAGAGCCAAAGCACCCCAAAGTGCCACCAATTTCTTGCCTTCCTGGCACAGGCAGCAGGGGCATAGCTGGGGGACAGCAGCAAGCACCCATTCTCTCCCCAGGACCTGCAGCACCCATGGCCTGTTGCCAGCACCGATGTCTCCTGTGATGCTGCTGCACATCCCCATGTCCTTGCTCCTCCAGAGACAAAGCCACAGCCTCATCCCCAGCAGCATCCCCCACGGATGGCTCGGCCACGGGGAGAGAAGCCAGTGCTGGGAAGGGAGAGGGGGTGCCCAAACCCCTGCCTAGCAGAGCAGGCAGGAGCTGCAAACAGCCAGGCACGGTTGGGAGAGCAGGTCAGCGCTTTTCTAGCCTCACACTGCTCCAAGCTGACCTTGTGCCACCAGCCCTGCCCTGCTGCTTTCCATCAGCCTGATTTTAGCCTCAATTGCCCACTCGAATGCAGCTGAATTCATTTACTCAGCCCTGCAGGGCTGCTCGGGCAGGGGGCAGGAGCTGCTTCAGCTCTGAGAGGCTGGAAAAGGCAAGGGGAACTAAATGAGCTGCAATCATTTCTCCTCTGCCACTCCTGCCTTCGCTGCTGCTTCCTTTCTTTGGTGACTTCTGGGTGGAAAAGGCAAAGAAACACTTTATCTTTTGACCCCAGCATGTGCTTGGAAGGAGAAAAGAGATCAAGGACCAGGAACCGAAGACTGTAAGTCACTAAGCAGCTTCCTGCCTCAGTTTCCCCACCTGTAGATCAGTGGTAAAGGAGGGAGGGGTAGAAGTGGTGAAGCGTTTGGAAGGGGAACTGCTTGCCCTGGAGATTGACAGGTAGATTTTCTTCAAGGTTTTCAAAAGCTGCACCTGCTTCATCATAATGGCATCATGCATATGGATAGACCACCGCTGGCACTTCCCGGGGGGGTCGGGTGCTTTAATTTAAATCATTTTTGAGGAAGTGCTGGAGAGGAGGAGACGCCTGCTTTGATTCTCTAACGAACTGATAAACACGTGCCTGTCCCCCTCCTCTCACAGCCTGAAAGGGGGACGGGCAGAGGGACAGACAGGCAGCCCCATCACCCCGTGATGGGTGCTGAGGACGGGGCGTCTCTGCCGCGGGGCCCTTGGCAGATCCAAGGGCTCTGCAAAAGAAGGACACAGTGATGGAGCCACTCCAAAAATCAGTTTTATTAGGTGCTTAAAATAGAGCCTGGCACGCAGTGTTCTCCGGTGGCTTTGTCGAGAGAAGCTCAGTTGCATGTGAGATCCACGATGCTGTTTGCACTGAGGAGGAGGAGGGGTAGAGGGCAGATGAAGCAGAGATGAGAACTTTTACTGCTCTCCTCAAAGTGAAGGTGATAAGAAAAAACTAAAAAAAAATAAATTAATTTCTCCTGAAATTAAACCTGACAAACAGCTACGAAAGAGCAGTTTATGGGAGAGAAACCAGTTCCTGGGGGTGAGACCTGATGGGACAGGCTGGAGGAGCCTTTGACATCCCACCTGGGTGAAGGGGAAGGGCCAGGAGGTGCTGGAGGACATCCCTGCTCACCCCCCACGCCACTGAGCCCCAGGCAGCAGCAGCCAGGAAGGATGTCAGGCGGTGGTGACAGTCTCTTGAGAAGTTTGGGAAGCTCTTCACTAGAGCATCTCTTTGAGAGCTGCATCCCTGCGTGGTGCTCGGAAAAGGAGCCTCCTGCCCCTGCTACCGGTGAAGCTGCTCCAGCGGTTAATTATTTCTGCTGCTTAAAAAACCCAAACAACATCTTGTTTCTAATTTGAGTTGCCCCGGCCCTTGCAGTGCCTTTGGGGGGCAGATTAAAGAGCCCTCTACTCGAGAGCACCCTGCGTCGGACGCTGCTCTCTGGTTCCTGCCACATCCTCACTCTCTGGGCTGGGAGATGAGACTGCAGAGCAAGCCCCCCTCAGAGCTGCTCCCCCTTGAAGGGAATTTAAGATGCAAGTAGATCTCGTTGTGCCTAAAAAGCCTTGTTCCCCCTGCCTGGCACCCCAAAATAAACCCAGCACAGCCTCCCCGGGTGCAGAATCCAGCCCCCAGGCAGAGGATGAGCTCCAAGTCCCATCACGAGCCCTGTCAAACTTTGCAGCTGCTGTAATTCACCCGGCGAGGATCATTTTTGGCTGGATGAGCAGCACCCAGGAAAAGCTGGTTGGTGCTTTAATAATAAATAACAGCAGCAATAAATAGTGCATGAGGCACCTACGGTGCTCTCAGCTCAGAGGAAGGGAAGGGGTAGGAGCAGTTCACAGCAAAACTCCTCTTTTGAGGCACTGGGGGGGGTGGATTTTGGTTTGGAGCCTGGGCTGGAGCAGCTGCCCTGGAGCACTCGGTGCAGGAAACCCACTGGGGAATGAGTCCTGGGGTGGTGGGTGCCTCTCTCTGAATGCACTGCACAGAGCTCCTCTGATCTCTCCGCTTTCAAAGGAAATAAATTAATTGCGTGTACCTTGCATTTTAATCTCTGCTTTGCAGGCATCGCTTTTAGATGAGACGATTCAGGCAGCGGCTGAACCTTCACCTCCCGGCCCAGCATGGAGGCAGCAGCCACGATAACCGTGATCAAAGAGGCTTTTTCTCTACACCTACAAAATTACAGCCTTTAAGGGACTCCGTCCTCGCTTTGCCTGGGAACTGACGGGGGTTTTGCAGGGAGTGGGATGGTGATGGGGACGGGAGATGCAGGCGCTGCCCGTCTGCCTGGGGCTCAGGGACAGGCGGGATTAAATCAGGGACGTCTTTACACCCTGGAGATTTCTCAGCAACTATTTCCACACGTTCCAGCACCAATTTAGCTGAACCACAGGGAACAGAGTTTCCATTTAAGCTTCCCTGCTGCACAAAAGGCTGTACCAGGCTCTGAGCCTGCGGCCGCCGAGGGCCGCACACCTGAGCGGGGTCAGCGCTCCGCAGCCGAATATTCAAAGCAGATCCCGACTCTCGTTCAGCAGAGCATTTAAACCTGCACTTAACTTCCAGCTTGCGCTTAGAGCTCCCGGAGATCTCGCCGCCTGCTGAGCGCCTGCCAAAGCGCTTTGGTGCGCGGTGCTGGGGCGCTGAACCGGGCCGGGGAGGACCCTTACCCTCCGGAATCAACACCCGGCGGAGGCACAGGGGCTGCTTCGTGCGCCTGGCTGAGCGCAGAGCTTACCCGGCCGGGAACCATCTCGCCTTGGCTGGAAGATGAATGAGAAGTTCAAAGAGCTTTTGACCGTGTCAAGGTTGTGCTGGTCCCTTCCAAGCCCCGTGAGCGCGGCAATTGCGCCGGCGCAGCCGCGAGCAGCTTCACCCGAGGGGCACCGTGTCTGCGTGGGAGGTACCTGCACCCCATCACCCTCCTCATCCCCCACGTCTGGCTGGGATGGGTTTTCTTAGTCTTTTTCCCATGGAAGGACCCCCCAAGGGAGGTGCCGGCTGGGCTCTGGGTGCACTGGGGTCTCTTGGAGCCGTGTCTGTGTTGGTAAAAGGCACATTTTGTTTGGGGTTACAGTTCAACCAACCCCAAAGTCCTCACCTCTAGTGAGCAGGGATGGGGTTTAGGCCTAAGCAAGGGGATGGCTTGTTCACATCAACCAGGGAGGGGGCACCTCCAGCAGCACCACAGCCCGTCGAATGGCTCCTTCGAGCCTCACCCCTTTGGGTTCACCACAGCCCTTGGTTTAGCACAGCCCAAGGGGGTGACTGGGGCTTCCCACCGCTCCCTTTCCTTTGCAATTTAATTACTTATCAGAGAAAAAAATGGCAACAGCCCAGGAGAGCAGGTTTTTGCATCCACCACCCCTCCACACTTCTCCCCCTGCCACATGCACACGGTGGGTTGAGGAGCTGCTGTCACATAGGGACTGTCTCCCAGAGCGCCCCAGTGTCTGAAGTGAGGGGTTCCTCCTATAAAGCCCCTCCTCCAGCTGCATACCAGTATACAACAGAGAGCCTTTTTTGTTTGGTTTTATACAAAAATGAAGTAAAGCAAGAACTTCCTCCCGCTCCGCCTCCTCCCACCCCCCCATTCTTCAATTTTTCCTCTTTTTTTTTTAACATTATCCACAAAAGTTTACAAAATCGCCTTGAGATTACGCTCGCAGGATCCAGGATCCACTCGACTCTGGCAGAAGCCAGCCGGCCTCGCGGGGATGCGTCCCCTTCGCCATTTCTGGTTCTTTTGCCCCGAGCTCTCTCCTTGCCCCCTCTGCTTCCCTCCAGCCGACAGCGGCGAGAGAAGGACAGGGCAGGGGGAAGGTGCTGGGGGTGGGTTTGTGGCTGATTATCTGAGTGCTCAAAAAATAAAATTAAACAAACAAAACCAGAATGTGTATCCCAAAGGGAAAGGCCTTTTTTTGTTGTATTTCCAAGACCAAGAGCGTCCAGCTCCTTCGCTGACACCGCTGGGGTGTCCCAGGGTGCCAGGGGGTGCGGGGAAGGGGTGATCTGCTGATCATCTCTATGGCTCTTCATCCACTCAGGGCATCAGACCCCTCAGGCTCGGGCCCCTCGGAGCCCTCCCAGCTGCCCAGCGGGTGCTTTTGGGAGCCACGTGCAGATCTGGACCCTGCACACAGACCCAGATCCTGCCAGGACCACGAAGAGGCTCTGCAATCCCCGTGGCCAGTTCCACTCCCCTCCATCTGCCACAACCCTTCGACTCTTGGTCAAGTCCATCAAATCTTTTTTTCTTCCTTTTTGTTCAGTTTTGTAGTTTAGTTTGTGGGGTTTTTTTTTTTGGTAAAAAATACTTTCTCCCTCCCCACCCCAAAACCACCCCACCCCACAGTCAACCCCACAGCTGCATCAGCCTTCAGCAGTCCAGGGGGGCTGCTTGCACCTCCACGGCCAGGAGCTGCCCCCCCCGCTGCCCCCGAGCCCAGGGCTGGGCAATGGGGGGATAGACCACGCGCACGGCCGTGCCACCCCGGAGCGGCTCCCCGGCGCCCCTGGGCTCAGCCCCGATGCCGTAGCGAGCTACGAGGCTGGCGGCAAGGAGCAGGAGGCCGAGGACCAGCACCATCAGGAGGTTCTGCCTGCCCTCCAGGAGCTGGTAGCGGTGGGCAGCCTCTTTAGTCCTGGTGTTCACACAAGCCACCTTGGCCTGCAAGTCTACAAAGGCCACGTGGAGGCAAGCCCAGTACTCCGTGTCCTGGTGGAGCCGGGTGATGTTGTACGTGTGGGTGCCCATGGGGATCCGGGCTACGTTGGTCACGTCCAAGTTGGAGCTAAGCAAGAAGCTGGACCAGGTGAGGTTGGAGGAGATGGTGTTGAGATGGGGCTTCCAGGCAACCAGGATGTGGTAGGCCTGGACATCCACCACCACCAGCTCCAGGCTGTCCTCGCTGAGCGGGAAGGAGTGGTTGACTGTCACACTGATGCTCTTGGTGTCTGCCCCGAGGAGGTTGTGAGCCACGCAGGTGTACAGCCCAGCCTCCTGAGCAGAGATCCCACGAATCTCCAGCGTCCCTTCGGGGTGCACCTTGTACCGCCCATCTTCCGCGTAAGGGATCAGCTTCACCCCCGAAGGGGTGACCCAGTAGATCTCCGGGTCTGGCTCTGCCAGAGCTCGGCAGTGCAAGGAGACACTGTCACCGTCCGCCACCTCTAAGCGGGAGGGGAAGCTCTTGGTGGAGATGAGCGGCAGGCACCTGTCCGTCATCTCCCGGAAGGGGACATCCCGAATGTGCCGCCTCTTGAGGTCGGGGGGCTCGGCGCACAGGGTGGACTGGGGCTCGATGAAGCGGATGCGGGTTTCCGTGCTGTTGACCCAGCGGATGACGCAGTCGCAGCGGATGGGGTTGCTGTGGATGCTGATCTCCTGCAGGTTGGGCAGGGACTCCACTGTCTGCTTATGCAAGGCACTTAGGGCGTTGTTGTTGAGCATGAGGGTTTCCAGTTGGGGAAGGTGGTGGAACGCGTTGGGGTGGATAAAGGACAGCTTGGGGTTGTTGGTCACATCTAGCTTGGTCAGCTCGGGGAGGTTGATCAAGGCAAACTGGTCTATGGACACCAGCTCCTCCATGTTGTTGAGCCCCAGCTCTTTGAGGTGCAGCATGTTTGTGAAGTCGCTTTGCTTGACCCTCTGCAATGGGTTTTTGTTCAGATCCAGGAACTTGAGGCCAGGAACTTGCTGCAGCGCCCGCTTGGGGACATTTACAAGCTTGTTGTCATAGAAGGAGAGGCTCTCCAGGCTCCGCAGCCCTTCCAGCGCATAGTCCGAAATCTCCCTCAAGTTCATCCCAGCCAAAACCAAACTCCGCAGGTTTGACAAGGGCCTGAAGTTCATATCCAGGATCGCATCCACCCTGTTACCTCCGATCATGAGGATCTCCAGGCTGGGGAGCATCTGGAACCAGCGGCTGTCGACCGTCCTTAGCAGGTTGGAGTTGAGGTGGAGGCGCAGCAGGCTGCCGAGGCCGGAGAAAGCATGGGGAGAGATCCTGCGGAGCTGGTTGTGGTTCAGGTAGAGCTCCTGCAGGTTGCCCAGCCCGGGGAAGCTGCCATCAGGCAGCTCAGAAAGCTGGTTCTCCTCCAGGTGCAGGCTGAGCAGCTGGGGCATGCTCTTCAGGCCAAAGTCCCACACGTCAGAGAAGCTGTTCTGCGACAGGTCCAGCTCCGAGAGGTTTCTGAGATAGTCCAGCTCGCTCTGCTCGAGCCTGGCGATGTTGTTGCTTTGCAAGAGCAGGGTCTGGGTCCCCTCTGGCAGATCTTCGGGCACGGCGGAGATGAACAAGTCATTGCAGTCCACTGTGGCAGCCTCCCGGTACACCGAGCGGGGGGTGTACCACGGCCTGATCTGGCAGACACACTGCGGTGGGCATTTGACCTTCCAGGGGACGATGGGGATGGCGGTGGCAGCCACCACGCAGAGCAGAAGCGAGCTGGGTTGGAAGCGTCTCATTTTTGGCCACTGGGACCAGCTTCTGCCCAGGCAGGAAAGGTTCACAGAGCACGAGCAGAGCAGGGCGCGGGGCGACAGCCGGGCGGGGACAGCGCCTGCGGGAGAAGATGCCCCATGCGAGCCCCTGGCACCCCCCAGTCCCTGCTGCCCACTGCCCTGCCCGGCCCCCCCAGCACCACAACCAGGGCTGGTGCCTTCAGTCAGAGCTTCTCCTTTTCCTCCTCCCCAAAAGATTCATTTTTCCACTCGGCTGCATCTTTCGGGTTCCTCCTCAAGGTCATTCCTGAAAGAGGCCAGACAACGAGCTGCGTTAGAGGAGACCCCACGCACACGGTGAACGAGCCTCAGTGAGAATAAAGAGGCAGGAGAGGCGCGGGACGCCCAGCACCCTGCCCAGCCTCAGGATTGATCAACACATCCAGTTAATCTTTTTTACACCCATAACGTTAACTGCACCCTCCCAGCCCAGCAGTTTTGGGTGTAATCAGCCCACAGATGCCCTGCCCAGTGCCACCAGCAGCCCCCAGACCAAAGGCTTTCTCTGGCGTGGAGCCAGAGCTGCAGATGTTGAGAAGAGAAAGTCTCCAAGGCGTATGCGGGGAGGAAATTCTCAGGACTCTGCTTCCTGCTCATCATCCTGCAGAGCACCCAGTGCCCCATCCAGGAGGTCCCAGCCCTCTTTGCAGACCCCCAGCAGTGGTTTTCCCTGGGGACCTTATGGAGGAAACTTGCCCCCAGGCATAGACTTGCTTCTTGTCATCTCCAGCACCCACATCACCCCTTTGATTCCTCCACCAGCAATGCAATAAACACCCCCACCTCTGCACAGACTTGGGCCTCAAGGCTTAAAGTAGCCCATACTGGGGGGCTGGTGGCCCACAGTGCTGGTGCTGAGCAGAAAGCCAAGTCTCTAGGGAAGGGCAGGACATGAACAAGGACAGCTCCTGAACAATAAGGCTGCATCACCCCAAACCACCACAGAAACATCCCCCAAAAGCCTCCCCTCTAGAATAAAGCACCCCCCACCCCCCCCAGCTCCTTTTAAAGCTCTGGCCCAAGGTGGGGGCAATTTCCTGGGAGCAAAAAACCCTGATTGGGCTCATTAGAAGCTCCTGAGGGAAGGCAGAAGCCCCCTAACCCCCTCTATGCTGGGTGTTAACCCTGGCCCTTCCCAGGGAGGAGGGGTCAGGAGTTCGTTCCGTGATGCTCAGGGAGGGGCTGGGGGTGAGCGTGAGCCCCCAGCACCTCCCTGCCCCTCTCCCCTCATCCAGCCGTGGGGTTCAGAGGAGCTGGAGCCACCCACCGCCTCCCCTTTGATTTTTCGATTCGCTACATCTCTCCTGACCCACGCTGACACAAATCAAACCGAGCCCCAAAGCTTTTCCCCGTCTTAAAAGACTCTTACGCAGCAGGAAAAAGAAAAGAAACAACGCATTAAAAAGCAGCTAGAGCAGGAAAAGTAAGTTTCTCTCCAAGCAGCTCTATTTTATAACCCCCTTGTTCTCCCTGTAAAGGGCTTCCCACCAACCTTTATTCATCATCGACTGGTCCACGCTGGCACCAGAATCGGTCCCGCACGCTGCCCTCCCCCTGCTGCGGGGGCATTGGCTCTGACAGCACCACCCCGAGGAGCAGCACGAGAGAGAGGGAAGATCCATTGATTTCTGCATCCTTCCCACGGACCCACAGCTTGCTTTTGAAGTGCACAGGCATTTGGGTGACTATAAATCTCTCCAGCCAGTGACATCCTACAGAAGCTTTTCTCCTTAAAAAATAATATGGAGGAATGTTGGGGTTTGGTTCGGTTTGGTGGGATTTTTGTTTGGTTTGGGTTTCATTTTTTGGTTTGTTTTGTGGGGTTTGTTTGTTTCTTTTTCATTTGTTAGTTTGGGATTGATGTGCACACAACTCCCACCCACCCCGGCCATCTGTGACTCCCCAGCAGCACCAACGCGCTGACCGTGCCCCAGACCCCCTTGTTTCCCCCCAGGCAGGCTCAGGGCTCAGAATAAGACAGAAAAGTGAAGGCACCCGGGATCTGAGGCTGACAAATAGAGAGCTCAGGCTCGAGACGCGGCTGAGGTTGCGAGGCTAAGTGGTGTCTCCCAGGGAGCCCAGATTTCATCTCCTCTCCCAGACAGGCTGATTTGCTGCCTTTGCAGGCGGTGGGAAGACGCTGCCCAGGATAATGGTGAGACCAGAGAGAGGCAGGGGCACAGCGAGGAGGTGTGGGGATGTGGGATGCTGGAGGGTCTGCTGGGGACTGGGACCCCTCCGTGGCCAGGCTGGGCTCCAGGGAGGCCACAGACTCCCCGCTCCCTGCCAGACTTGTCAACTTGTCTCTTCCATAGTTTCCCAGTATTTATCAATTCCTTGCTCTCCCTAAGCCATTCCCATGGCTTCTGCCTTCAAGGCTGGATTTCTCCTGGGTACAAATGTCCACCTCCCTCTGCAGAGCTCACTGCAAAGCGGGATTGCAAAGGAGCCCAGCAAGCCTGTGGTGGGGGCTTGATCCAGAGGTGGTCCAAGGAAATAAGACACAAAGTGCCAGGACCAGCCAGGGCACTGCCCCAAATGGTACCAGCCTGAGTTTGCCACCAGCCCGCAGCATCATTTGTGCTGTCACCTGCTGATGCTCATGGGATGTTTCCATCCCAGTCAGGCGTGCTGAGGGACAGCGAGGGGGATACAGCAGAGACATATGGAAGAAGAAGGATTAAGGGGGAATGAAAACACCACAGGGAGATGAAGAATCATAGAATAGAATCATAGAATTGTTCTGGTTGGCAGAGACCTTTCAGCTCATCGAGTCCACCCGTTCCCCCAGCGCTGCCAGGGCACCACTGACCCCTGGCCCTCAGCACCACAGCTCCACGGGGGGCTTGGAAACCCCTCCAGGGATCACGGGGACTCCACCCCTGCCCTGGGCAGCCTGGGCCAGCCCTCGACAAGCCTTGCTGGGAAGAAAAACCTTTTCAGTGAAGAAAAGAAGAAGTAGAAGTGAAAAGGAGAAGGACAGGGACAAAGAGACCATCAGAGAATGAGGTCGGGGAAGGGAGAGGAGACGGGGAGTGCAGGAGAGAGGGGAGTGCGGCTGCTTCAATGGGCAGCAGAAGCCCAAGGAAAGGAGACGGGAAAAAAAATAGAAAAGCAATGAGAATGAGAATTGATGAGGCACAGAGAAGGGAAGAGTCTTTTCATCAGCAAGTTTGCTGGATGAAGCCAGGAGATAAATCACCCAGTGGAAGGAGCCTTGGTCTCAGTGCCTGCACCGGCTGCCTCTCTCCCTCTGTCATCTGTCTAATAGCCTGGCTGCGGGAGATAAATGGCTGCAGCTGAGCCCTGGGCTCTCCTGCCCTTCCCTCTCCTGCCCTTCCCTCTCCCTTAGCACAGCCAGAATGCCCTGATGCTCCCCTGGTACACTACGGGGTGGGGGGGTGATGGACAGTCCCTACACCCCGAGAGTGATGCGGGGGCCCCGACTGCTCCTGGGGTCTCTTGTTTGGAGAAAGCCAGCAGCAGGACCTAGCTGAGCCCACAGCCCCTCTCTGCAGGCATCAGCAATGTCCCCAAGGGGCAGCAGCGGTGTCCCCAAGGGGCAGCAGATGCCCCAGCCCACGCTGCAGCTCCCTGGGTGCCTTGAGCTCCTGCAGAGCCCCTGTCTTTCCTGGGTGATGCTCCCAGCAGCAGCCCGTGACGCGGCCACAGCTCCCCAAGCTTTCCAGCGCTGCCGCACGCGGGCGGCTGCTGAGCCTTCACGTCCCTGTCACCAGCCCTGCCAGCTCTTGGCGGAGGCAGATGAGAAGTGGCAGTTGGATGCTGTGGGAAATTCCTCCCCCCCCAACCCCTCCCTGCTGCCTTTTGCTCTTTTCAACAGCACGATTCAAATCTGCAGCCAGTCCCTGGGAGAAGCAGCAGCAGTGGGGAACCGGAGGCTTCTCTGGCTGCAGGATCCGGCCTCCGTCCTGCGCGGGCTGGGAGGGGAAGGACCTGGGCATCTCACCCCCCGGCTTTGCTGCGATCGGAGACACGCACACGCTGCTGGTCCAGCACACTGGGACAACACGAGACCAAGCTGCACAGCCCCCCCTGCGCCCCCAGAAAAGGGATTTCTTTTGGTTTATCACCTCAGCTCTGGCTGCTCTGGGTTCAGGACTTTCCATGGTGGCACCCAGCAAAGTTTGTCCCCTCAGGCTGAGGTCACATCTCCATCTTTGTGTAAAAGCTTCACTTTTACTTGTGATAAACCCAGTCAGAATGAAATTGGATTCTGTATCAATGACCTGTAAAACTCAGGACTAGGGTACTCTGCTGTTATCAGCACCTCTCCTGTATCACTTCTCCACCCTGGAAGATGTCGTACTCAACCCAGCAGGCTCTGCTGTAATGGCCAGTTTTACAGGGCTGGCTCTGGGGTCTGCTGTCTTCAGGGCTGTCACCATCCCTTGCCCTAGAGCTGCTGGTACCTGAATCACCATTAACCAACCCTGCTGTTTAAAAACTCCTGGGGACGCCCTATTCTCAGAGGTGCTGAGCACCCACAGTGTGCCTGGCAGCTGGAGGCAGTTCTGTGGGGTTCACATGACACAGTCCAGGCTCAGGGGAGACAGGAGAGGGACAACGTGGTCTCCGGGGTCCTGGCAGATGCCAGCTGGGAGCATGAATTATTTATGACATTTTCATGGTAGTAAAAACCTCTGTGCAAATGCAAACCAAGCCCTTTCCCCCACCCCTTGGGTATCTCGTGCCTTCTGGACAGTGAACACGAGCGATGTCAGTGCAGGCAGTTTGCAGACCCATCCACCCCGGGCCAGCTGCTCGTGCTGGGGCAGCTCTGCCCACAGACCTGCGTCCCCATCCCTGCCTGCACCCCCCAGAGCGCAGGATCAGGCCAGCCTCAGTCTAATTTTAAAAGCACCGGTACCGCATGGCAAATACATCCCAGGGGATCACTAAATCACACGCATTCGGGATTAGCCACTTACACAACTGTGATACTAATGGTATCTATTAGATAGCTGTTAATCTTGAATAAATGTTTTTAATGATCCCCTGTTTAACATACGATAACTGACGTATTTAAATCTCTGTTAAGCTGCGGGGGTCAAGTCATTATGTGGGGCTAATGGTGGCAGGGATGATGCGGAGGCATAACTCTGGCTATCAGGAAAAAGAAATATAACTTTGAGTGTTAGAAAGGCTCTGGAAAGTTTTTTCTCATGTAGGGACCAGCCAGTGCCCTTGGGCACTACTGGGGATGGAGCAGCGATGGGGTGGCTCCGGGATGAACCCTGGGCTGAGCATCCCCACGTCTCTGGAGACACACCCTGTCCCCAAGCAGTCTCACCCCTGCTGTTCAAGGGTTTCTGGGTTTTTTCCTGCGTTTCTACCATCAAGGGGAGGATACGGTAGGTGAGAATGAGCCAGCAGCCCAAGGGATGCCTCTGCAGGCATCTTGAGTTTGCTGCAGCTGATACAGGATAGAAAATGGCAGAAACTGCTGTGAGGTGCCTGAGGAAACCCATTCAAGCACTGACCCAACAGCCACCTGAAACTTTGCTTTGTCATAGGAAGCAACAGTTTCTCTGATCCTGATCTGGCAGGGGGGTTGGACTAGATGATCTTTCGAGGTCCCTTCCAACCCCTAACGTCCTGTGATTCTGTGATTCTCCAAGTCCACCATCCTTGGAAGGCAGGGCTCCTTGCCTCACCCACAAAGCCCAAAGCCCCTGGCCAGGTTTCACCTTCCTGGACCATCGATACGTTGCAGCAGCCATCACTGGTGAGATGCACAATGTCAGAGGGAAAACTTCACACACGGGCCGTGGAACACCAGTAGGTTCCATGCAGCTGATGACCTCGGTGGAGCTTTGGCCGAGCTCAACTTTCCCATGTCCTGGGCTTCAATTTGCTCCTGCTGCTGCTGCTGGGAAAACTCCTTCCTGCAGAGACACGTTACAGGGTAACCCCCGGCGCTGTGGGTCAGGTTTTCGGGGCTCAGTCTCCACCTCCGACCCTCGCTGAGACTGTGGCAGGGTCCTCGCTCTGCCCAAGCGCCGCGTCCTTGCACACCGGCAGGCAAGGCAACGGCTGAGCAAGTGCTCGGTGTCTTCGGAAGCCTGACACATCCCCTCCCTCCCGCTGGGGAAAGGGGGCTGGGATGTCTCAGCAACACTGTCGGGGAGCTCGGATCTCCGAGCAAGCATCTTTGAAACCCCGGGGTGGAAAAGCAGCTGCTGTTCAGAGCAAAGATCCTGACACAACCCTTGGCAGGGAGTTTACCGCCGCGTCAGAAAACAAACAAATAAAGAAAGAATAGACGCCGAATCTCCCCCCGTAACGTGGCAACCGCTCCCCCCGCATCCCCGGCAGCCTCCCTCATCTGTATGCTCCGTCACAGCCCCGCACCCTCCCCGGGTGAGCACCATGGCAACACCGTGCTCTTTAAGCACCGGAGTTTGTGCTGCGATCGCAAACAGCATTAGCCAATTTAATTAAGCAGCTGGCAAAAGGAAAAACTTTGTCTGTTTGAGGCGTTTTATTAAATTCCAGCGTATTATGCAGCTCCGCGCCTCCACTGTCTGCTTCAAGGGACCGGGGGATGCTCCCGCCCCAGCCTTTCTGCAGCTTCACCCGCGGCTAAAACAAACCAACCAACCCGAGGTGAGTAGGGGGAGCGTGGGGAACCCCCTACACCCCACGCTGCCCGTTCTCTGCACCCACGCCCAGGGCCGCGGCAGCAAAGCCGTGCTGCAGCCTCGAGATGCGATTTGGGGTCGTTATTCCCTGAAAAGCATTCCCAGGAGAGGGAGCAGCCCCCTCCCAAAGCGGCACCAGGTGGCTGCTCCGCCAGCTTTTCTGGCGGTTCCTGTCCTCGGTTGTTTCGTGCAGACACCCAGAGATGTCACCTATGGGCCTTCTGCATCGCTCCCGGCAGGGGCTGGGGGAACAGCGTTGTTGCTGCTTGTCTAGGAGCAGCCAGGAGATAAAAAGCTGCCGGGAGCGCGCAAAGCAAACGGCTCGGCTGCCGGCACCTCGCTATCGCACCAGCCTGCCAGGAGCCGGGGGGTGGGAGCGGTGCCCGCTTCTTATCTGGATGCTTCTCTCACTTTGGATGTTTTTTAATGAGGAGGGCTGGGAAATAAGCCTGTTCTTCTTCTTCTTTTGCTTTCAGGCTCTGGAACGACTGCAGTGGCTCTGCCTGCCTCCAAAACACTCCCACAGGTTCCTGTGGCTTCCAGGAGATGCTGCTGCCAGCTTCAGGCACAGCCTCCAGCCTGGAGCATGCAGGATTTGGCCCCGCTCAGCCACAAACTGCCCACACAGTGCTGAGCACATCCCAGGGCTGCTTTTGGTCCCACGATCGTTGCTTGGGGATAAGCACAGTCCCATCTGGGGAACACTGAGCAACTGGGGGCCTCAGCAGCTGGGGAGATGCTCGGGGAGGAGCTGGGACCTCTGGGCAGAAACTTCTCCAAAACACGGCTCAGAGGCGTTCAGACCTTCTGAAGGTTTATTCCTCTTAGAGATAATCACCAAGGCCCTTCCCTGCTCCTCATCTCCCTCATTCTCTTTGATTGCAAAAGTTGAGACCATGAGACCTCAGGAGGGAGCAGCGCTGGGGCAGGGGGGCCATCCAGAGTGCTGGGGACAGCTGCTGAGATGGCACCTGACCCTCCAGGCAACACCCAGAGCCACAGCCAGGCTCTTCAGTGAGGCCAGGAGTTAAACCCATCCAATCCCGCCTGCTCTAAAAGGCACCTTTGGAGGTGCTGAGATGGTGGCATGAGCTTTGAAGGCAGCGGCTTTACCCCCCGCATGCGGCAGGATCATATCTGTGGGAAGCCTCAAATCCATTATTTTTCAGCTGGGCTGCCCTGAGGCCATCTCATTTTATTCCTGAGAATCACAGGGCTGGTGTCCAGGCCGTGGGGTTAACTGGTGCGTTTGTAAATGTCTTGCAAAAGCCGACTGGAAAGGCTAGCTGATCTCCACTCCAGATTGCCTGAAGAAATAAGAGGCTGGGAAGATGGAGTCTCGGCTCGTAGCTGAATTGTCCCTTACTCTGTACAATGTGCTAAACCCCGTGCTGCTCTGGCTGCAGCTCACTGCATTTTTGGAAGCATCTCTAATGACTGGCACCAGCTCCGGGCTGCAGCAGGAGACAAACTGTAGCTATGTATGGCCAGAGCCTGCAGATCCCCCTCCCCAGCACCCCTGTGGTCCCCTTTCAAATGTTTCCCAGTTCTGGCCATGGCTGTCACCCTGCCCAGATCCTCCCCGGGCAGGAGAGGCTGCTGGCACCACTCAGATTACAGGCGTATCGCTGCCTTTGGTCTGCTGCTTTATTTATTCCCTAACAACCCCCTGCCTGCCAGGTGCCCTTTCTACTGTTGCTGCACTATGTCACCGTTTCCAGAGCTATCTCCAACATCTTCTTCCTGAGTGGCAAGAGCTAATTTAGAGTCCTTCAGCCTGTAAAAGCCATCACTGAACCTCTGAGAGCCTAGCGCAGGGTTTCAAATGGCATTTCCCTCCTTAATCACCCAGAGGCTTTGGAAAATGATGTCCCTGATCAACAAAGCTCCCAGTCACCGGCACTGGGGAGCTACGTGGAGCTGCACGCCCCGACCCCAGCACCCACAGAGAGGTTCTGGAGTGCCAGGATGACCTGAGCATCCTGAGCCAATTCAAAACCTTTATCCTTTGCTTCTGCCCTGCTCAGTTCTCACCTTCCAGCTCTGCAGCAACCCCCAGCTTGCCCTAGGATCTTCCTGGCAAGGTTCAGTTCCAACCCGCCTGGGTCAGAAGCAGAAAATGCAGCTCCCTTCCCAAACCAGTGTGCACAGCGGCGGCAAACATTGCCCGGCAGCAGGGAGCTGTGCCGCAGGCACAGCCTGTCCCTGGCACCGCTGTGCCACGGCTGAGAGACAAACAGCCCCAGCCCGGTAATGAGCTCCCCCAGTTCCTCCTCCCCGCCGTGCTGTGGACAGGAATGCTAAATAATTCAGGCAGGCTCCTGAACTGCCTGGAAAACACCTCCAGGTCTTTGCTAATGAGCTCACTACGGACCTGCTGTCCAAGGCCAGAGGAGCAGGGAGAGCCAGTCCCTCCACCAGCTCACAGCCACGGAGCAAGCACAGGCCACGGGCACGTCCCCCAGTGCTGCAGCACAGCTGATTGGCAGGTCCCCAAATTCCTGGGCCACACACACAGCACCATGAGCATCTCACAGCAGGATGGAGGTGGCTGAGCCATATCCTGGCTGGTGAAAAGCAGCCCAGGAGCTGCATCGGTGCATGAGCAGCGGTTCCAGTCACAGACACAGTGGCTGTGACACGACTCCCAGGGGTCTTGGGAGCACTGGGGACAGGAGGAGGAGGGGGAAGCAGGGTGGGTGGTGGGGACGCAGACCAACACATGCATCCTGCTGGGAGAGGGCACGCTCAGGAGGGAGGATTCGGTCTCACTGACGCTGGCTACCAACCCAAGGTTTAAAGATGGCTCAGCAAGCTCCCGCGAGTGGGTTAAGTGTACACTCACACAGCCTGTGCCTGTCACTGGTGTTTCGTGCTGCTGCTCTGGGGCTCCAGGAGGGACAGAGGGTGAAAATGCACATGGGAAGAAAGCAGTGGGGAAAAAAGTGAGTGATGGAGAGATCCCCATGAGGTACGGCACTGTGGTGGGCTGCTCTCACTGCCCCAAATCCCACCAAACTGTCACCTCACGGGGAATTTTCCACATCTGCCAAGCTCCTCTGCACTCTGGGGAAAGTCCAAAGGGGCTGCAGAAAAAACAGATTCATCCCTGAAGGCAGGAAAATCCAGGGGACCCCCAACTCTGGAGGCACCAGCTCCAGCCCTGCTCTAAGAGGCCATTCTACCTGCTTTGGCAGGACCTCGGCGGAGGGTGCATCCATGGCTGACACTGTGGCTTGTCCCACTGGTGGCTTCTGGGTGGAAGAACGTGCCTGAGAGCTGAGCCCAAGCCCTTTGCCCAACACCAGGCAGACACTGAGCAAGACCAACATGGGCTCGTCTGGAGAGTCCTGGCCTTGAAAGTGGAGCAGACACAAGTCCCAGACGGCCCTGCCAATTCCAGCTAATAAAAAGGATATTTCACACATCAGGCACTTCGCGTTATGAAGACACGTTGATGAGAGCAAACAAAGGCTCCGTGATGCAGATTAGGGAACGAAGGAAAGCAGCTCCCAGGACCGGCTCTGCTGGTCCCAGTCAGCCCAGCCGCTGGACTTTGCCATCCTGCTCCTGGGAGCATCGGGGACCACGGCTGGACACAGCCCTCTGGCAGCTCCATGAGGCTGAAGCGCTGCTTTGGAGGGTAGTACCGAGGGGCTCGTCCCTCCCCGAGCCACAGACCGTGGCTGTCCACTGGTGGGCAGTGGATACGGCCACAAGCCGGGTGAGATGAATCATCACCCCGATGGAGCAAACAGCACATCTCAAACAGCTGTGTCCCAGCCCTTCCCATGGGGCATGAAGGCTGCTGAGCACCCCGAGGGGTTGCACCCCCTCAGGACACCCATCTCAGCACTGTGAAATCCAGAGCTGGCTCTCATCAGGCCAGTGCTACTAGAAGTGGGCTACGAGCCAGGATCTTGCTGTTGGTTCAACTTTGAACTACACAAACACCCCATTAAAGCCCAATTTCTGCTGCCTCCCACGTGGACTCTCCAGAAACAGGAGCATTGCTCGAAGGGTTAATTCCATTCCCAACCCCCCCCTCATTTCCCTTTCCTAAAGGAGGGATTTCATGCCATGCTGAATAAATAAAATAATGTGATACTACAAAAGACTGCAGCACAGTATATTAGATACCGCAGCACTGTTGCAGGGCATCTGTCAGCACCAATCACCATGACTGATGACTTATCAAGAATGGACCTGACGTTTCCAAATGAGCTGCTTTGATAGAGTTGTCATTCAAAGGGGATTTGAAATAAAAATATAATAATAATAATAAACCCAGGTAGGAACAGAAGGAGAAATGAAAAACATTCACCCCCTCTGTCCCACCTATTCAAGGGTTCCCAGTTTGACAGCAGGACAACTCGGTGCACAGCACGGGGGGGCTGGGAGGGCCGCGCACGGAGGCGGAGGGAAAGCAGCTGTGTCCTCTCTCGAGATACAAATCTTTGCTGAGGCACAGCCACAGCCCAGCTTCCCTGCCACATCCACCCCGTGGCCAGGGCACAGGGGGTCAGACAGCCCCCGGTACCCTCATGCATGGGGCAGGGCAGGATGTGTCTGCCCCATCTGCCTTGTTACTGGGGGGGCGGGGGGGGGTGATGCAGCCAGCATGCAGGGACATACGCACCCCTGTCCCATCCCTTCAACTGTTTGCAAACTCTCTGGTTTCAAAGAAAACCAGGCAGTGACAAGTTTTATGGAAATAAGCACTTGGGGAAGGCTTCAGCGGGTGCTGAAGGCACACACACCACCCGGAGAGGGGGGTACTGCAGGCAGGGCACCTGGGAGCTGTGCGGGTCCTCTGCAGCCACCTCCGGAGTGGTCACACCAACCACAGCAGGGAGAGGAAGGAAGAGCTCAGACACACTCCACCCAGTCTGGGCCAGGCTCCTCTGAGGGTGCGCAAGGTGCAGATTCACAGCCCCAGTGCTCTCAAAAATCAAACCACTGCAGGGAAACTCTCTAGGAACGGCGCAGGAAAGACTCACCACTCATCCACGGCTGCTGAGCCCCCAAAAGCCTCCCCCTGTCTGGAAAATATCTGTGATGGGCCCCTTAGGACCAGGAGTTAATGAGCACAGAGCCAAACTTCTCTCTCCCCAGAAACACAGCATCCCCCAGCACCTGCACCATTAAATAGGCAGCTCCAGGATGGGTCTAATGGGGTCCTCCTGGCCTTGATGAGGCCCCATAGTTATGTGGTTGCTGCCAACCCCAGCTGGAAGCTCCCACAAGTGAGTGAGGACTCCACCAGCTGCCAGTCAGCATCCCAGTGACAGCAGGAGCTGGTGCTGGTGACACCAAGACAGCTATGCTGGCGTTGGGTGGGCATCACTGCAAAGCTGGTTCAGTCAGCTCAGGGGAAACTTTGTGATCCCCGGAGTCGTGCTGGTCCAGCTGGGAACTCAGGGAGGGTCGGATCCTGAGCACGCTGCACGGGCAGCTGCAGGGAGCTCCCTGGAGCAAGGGGTGTCAGATGCTGAGGGCTGATGCCGACGGATGGGCACCCTGCAAACTGCAGCCCTGAGAAGGTGGCATGGGATGGGCTGTGCGGGGCCAGGAGGGAGCTGCTGGCTGCAGGCGAAGGGACGCTGCACTGTGGGCAGTGGGGTCCACGCTTAGGACCTTCCAGGAGTGATTTTAATTGTTTTTAGCTTCAGACAAGATGGGATTCGTCCTCATTTATGCAAAGAGCTCACCGAATCAGCCCTAAGTGAGCCCAAGATGTCTACAGAGCACATTAGTTTGTAACTGCAGGCGAGGTTTATGGAGTGAGTCAGGGGCGGGATCACCTCCGGATCCTCTCCAGGCAGCAGGAAAAAATGGGGAAGCAAAAGGAGCTGGTGGTAGTGCCAGGCAGGGTCCGTGCGGGCTCACGGGTTGGCCACGGTCTGTGCCGCGGGTTAGGCGGCAGGATGCTGCTGCTGGCATCCGGAAAGGGGGTGAGCAGGGCACCATCTCCCTGACTAACAGCCCCTGAAAGCTGTTTCATCTGGAGATGGCATTTTTCTCTGAGAGACCAGCTTATGTAGCTGTCATTTAATCTTCAGCTCGCTAATACACTTTCTTCTCCTCTTCCCTTCGCCCTGCTCCTTCTCACGACTCACCGCCTGCTGCTTTTAATAGCACAAGGTGGCAGCGGGGCTGTCGGACACGGCGGGGCAGCCGTGCCCCAGCACAGGGCTTGGGACGTGCTGACACAACCTCACAGGTTTTGGATAAGCTCTGAAACCAGGTTTCCATCCAAGGGTCACGGGAAGGATGTTTTCCATTTAAAGCGAAGCTATTAAAACTCACGCTCATTGGGGGATGCCTGCCTGCCAACCTCTCCTTCCCTCTGCGGTTTTAATTGGTGCTGTTAAAGAGCTGCAAATGCTTCTCCCCAGAAGAGGCTCGGTCTCTCCATCAGGCTGAAGGAGCCCTCTCCTCAGTGGCTGCGATAAAATTATCAGGCACTCGGGAGGGAGGGAAAGCTGTGCGGGCTCGGCGTGTGGCAAAGCGCCCGCTCCCTGGCTCGGGAGCGTTTCGCTGTCACTGTGCCCTGTGTTAAAACGATGCGCAGAAGCTGCAGGGTGGGAGGGGGCCAGGGCCGGGCTTCTAGGAGATGGATGTGATGTGAGAACAGACCCAGCGCCTCGGGCTGCCGTATCCTGATGACAACTCGTGCATCTGCTTTGCACTGAGGATGAAGGAGAAGGGAGGCTGCAAGGCTCAGAAAGTAGCGAGGTGGTTAAGCAAAGTTCACCAAACTCGGATGGCTTTGCTCATCCTGACCCCACGGGCATCATGCAACTTCCAGCCAAAGCTACACCAGAGACTCACTTGGTATTCGAGGCCCAGCAACCACCTTCTTCAATCTCAATTCAGTATTAAAGTGAAAGGCAATTCAGTGAGACCATGAATTCATTAGGAAACGTCGCTAGATCCAAAAGGTGCTGCAGATGATAACGCATCGGGGAGGTGGGGATGGGGCGGGGGAAGCGGGGTCCAGCCAGAGACGTACAAGCTGCAGCGAGTTAAAATCAGGAAGGGGGAAAAAAAATAAAAAATTGGTGCGTTATTTTAGATGAAGATTAAATGACAGCCCCTGCTTCAAAGGGCAAGAGCGAGAGGCTAACAGGCTGTGACAAACCAGAACGCATGGTCACAGGCAGCCAATTCCCTTAAATAAAACTTTTATTGGCCATGATATCTGAAAACAAGCAGCCCGCAATAGGGATGAATGGTTTTCCTTGGCCTCCCCCAGCACCCTCCATCGTGGGGAGGGCCACAGCTCTGGGCTGAGGGGCATGGGGCCAGGGGAGGAGAGCAAGACGGAATCACTTAGCCTTCATTAGGCCAAATTAAAATCAGAAGTGAGATGACAATTACAATTTGTGACCGGCTAATTGTTCGCCTCAGAAGCTGATCATTGTGCAGATTGGGGAAATTAATTGTTCGCAGTCCCAGGTGGGTTGGCTTTGAACCCTGCCGAAGGAAGTGGAGCTCCCGCCGGAGCTGCTGCCAGCTCTGCAGCCAGCCCTGGGGATCACATCGTGCTGGCTGCGTGGCCGGGGATCGTCAGCCAGGCTGCAGAGCCCCACGGGGCTGGCAGAGCCCCAAAGCCACTCATCACCTCCGGCATTAGCTCCTGGAGCGGAGCAGAGCACCCGTGGGGCCACCCCTGGGTTAAGGACCTGAGCGCCTGGCTGTGTGGGATGGCAGCTCCAGGACCTGCTGTGGACGCAGCAGGAGCACCTGCTGTCCTCTCCCGGCATGGTGACACAGTGGCCTTGCCACCAAACTTCCCTCCCAACCTCCCAGCTCGCAAGCGCTGCAGCCGTCACTGCTCTGTCATCCACCCGGCGCTGAGTGTGGTGTGTCAAGCCCAGCTCCCATCAATCAAACCTACCCCTTCAGAGCATCCTGCTTGATTTTTATCCCCAGGGTGCTCAGGAGAAGGTGTTGTGAACACTCGGATATAATTATAGCTCCCAATGGGGCTGCCAGAGAGGGATTGATGCCAGATTTCAGTGGAAATGGAGACCTCCAGCTCCTGCCCTCACTCCAGCTCTCACACCTGCTGGGCTCCTGGCAGGGTCCCTGGCCACGACGTTTGCTGCGGGGGAGCCGGTGCGGAGCCTGGGCTCCTCTCAGCCCCACGTCCCAGGGGATAGAGGCTGGAGCACCCTGCGGGGGTCTCTGTGGGAAGCTGCCCATTGCAACGTGCAGCTGGGCTCTGTAACCCCGGGGATCTTCTCCCTCTCCATCTCCCCAGGCTGCTAATTAGCTGTGAGGTTCATGAGGGTGTCTCTGGGTACCAGGGGACAGCTCAGCCTGATTTCTCTCCAATATCACCACAGCCACAGCTCTCTCGGCAGCAGGCAGGCTGGAGGGCCAGGCAGGGCGAGCGGTGGCCCTGGAACCTCTGCGAGCCCGGTGCCACCCTGGCAATGCAGATCTGAAGCATCTCCCAGAGACTGCAGTTCCTCTCCTCGCAAAGAGGCTGCGTGCTGGCTCCCCGTGAGCTGTTGGGGTTCCTTTTCCCCACGCAGCTTTGAGACACAGACGGCTCCCTCAGCTCCCACAGCCTGGGGGAGGCTGTCGGCACGGAGCGAGGAGCGCAGCGGCTGCCAGGGGCTGACAGCAGCCGGGCACCGGGATGTGATAACTCCTCTGGCTGTACACGCCTGTTGAGCTGTGACAACATGACAGCAACAGTAGCTCATAATCTGCACAAGTGTGTGTTTGTGCCTTGCAGCAGTGCGTGTGCTGGAGAGACAGGTGCGTGCCAGGAAATTATGATATATATTTCTGTGACATACCACATCCCTCTGTTGTAGGTTGCCAAATCAGGGAGAGACCCCACGGATCGTTAGGGTGGGAGGAAACACCAGCCTGCGGGGAAGAACAGCTCCTTGTTAACCATTTGGGACAAGATTTTCAAAGGGCTCATCTCCCGTGTGCCCATCTAAATGATGCAGACAGCTCTGAAGCTCTGGACGCTGAGTCCTTTTGAAAAATCAAGCCAGTTCCACATAGGAGCCGGGAGTGAAGAGGGATGCTCATATCTGTTCCATTTATTTCTTCGTCTCTCTAATCAAACAAACAAGCAGCATGCCTGGAGCTGCAGCGGGCAGGCAGAGCCTGTTTGAACCTTCCTCTCCAGAGATGCTAAAGCCCAGAGGAAAGTGTCCGTCTCTCTGTGCTGCTCAGATACCCCAGGCTCCCCCACCCCATCCAGCACAAAGGCTCCATCCCAGCCCGTGGGCATCTCGAGACGGGCCCTAAAACAGGCAGAGCGACGTTCAGAGTAACCTCTGTCCTGACAGCACGACTGCAGACGCTGCCAGTGCTGCACCAGCCCCAGTGACCTTCCCCAGCAGATCGACTTGCAGACTGGAACCATCTCTTCCCCTCAGCACAGCCGGGGGCTGGCGCGGGGGGGGTGGCTCATTGGCAGAGCAGCCCCCATAAAGCTCCCCCGCTTCCTCTACCCGCACCAAGGCCAAGGGCAGCACCCTTTGGAGAGGGGATGCTCCGGGCAATGTCAAAGCTTTTCAGCTCCACTACCCACGTGAACTGGCTGTGAAGCTTCAGGCTGCAAGGGGACAGAGACCGGGGCGGGGGGCACTTGGGGAGGGCACAACCATGTCCATCTGTTGGGCTAAAAACCCAGGTCCCTGGAGTAAGATCTCAGCTCCCAGCGAGACAGTGAAGACACTGGTGGAGGTGGCTCACAGCAGCCCAGGGTGCTGGATCAGGGTGCAGCCACAGTGGTCCTGTCCCAGTACAGAGCCTGGGAATGGCCAGAGGCTGCTCTAGCCTGTGCTCCTGGGATATTTGAGGAGGAATTGTTCTGCCACAAGTGTTTTGATGTTAGTCCCTTCAGAGGGATAAATTGAGGCTCTTTAAACTTTCTTCAGCAGGGGTGAGTGGGGAGAAACAGGTTATTAAACAAAGCTTAAAAAAAGGAAAGAATTTCTCAGTGTAATTAAAATCTAAACCATGATGGGATCTCTCCTGTTATTTCTCTAGAGGTGTCTGTTGTTGGAAACAATATTTCCTCAGCTAAGGAGTACTGCTGCAGGCAGTGAATGCTGCACAGACAGCACCAAGAGAAAAGGCGAGGGCCAGGAGACCAGGGACCTTGCTCGGCCATCATTCTGGGGACTCAGCTGGTCCCTTGCCATCTCCACCTTATTTGTCTCGTCATTCACAGATTGACCTGCTCTTTTGGGAGCGAAGGGAGCCAGGAGCTCACGGGGACAGCTGGGTACCCACACCATGGTGGCTGGCCTGGGCAGGGGCACGGGGAGGGTTCAGGGCCAGCAAACCGATGGGACTCGCACTCCAGCGTCAGCGGTCGGGCAGCAGAAGGTCACGTCACAAGCAAAACAGGGTGAGAGCAGCTGCAGCTGCAGCCCAGCTCTGCTCACTTTGATCAGCAGAAGAAAGGTCAGGATGGCAACACGGCTGCTTGTAAGTGCCGTGAAATCAGGCTAATTTCTCGTTACTGGGGAAGTCTCTCCCTGTTATCTTGCTGGCACATTCTAGTTTCCTTAGGCCATGTGGCTGTGATAAAGGGCTGGAGCTACAAAGCACCTCCTGGGGGTTTTATGACCCTGTGGAGTGACACAAAAGAGCATCTCAGCAGTGTCTGTGGGGAGGCGAGATGCTCCAGGGGAGGCTGAGACAGAGAACACATTGTGATGAGATTCTGCTCTATTGCCACAATGCCTCTGGAGATGCCAGAAGGACATGAGGTCCTACCAGACCCCTCTGGGATGGCAGATGCCCAGAGACACTGAGCTGGAGCTCGATTCTTCCTTCCCCATGCTCCTGGTCAGCAGCAGCTCTGCTGCATTGAAAGGCCAGGCTCTGTGGCCGCAGGCCAGGGTGAGGAGAAGGGAAGCTCCAGCAATAAAAAGCAAGGACAAGAGCAGATCTAGGCCAGTGATGACCCACCAAACAAGGGGGACAAGCCCCTGTGCTGCAACAGCTTCTCGCTGACTCTAAAAGCCTCTGAGTGTTCTGCTGATTTTATCTGAGCTTAGTGCATTGCAGAGGGTTAAGTCAGTAATTGCAAACCCAACGTTTTAGCAGCTTATTAGGACACGGCAGCCAGAAAGAGCATGTCGGTGACATTAAAGGTTGGACGTGGAGCTGTGCTTGGCCCTGCCAGTAGCTTCATCCCCCTGCTTGCTCTCCAGGCTCTTTCCCATTGCATCACACACACGGCAGCCTCTCTGGCAGGAAAAAGCCAAGGTGGGTGGCTCAGTGGCTTGTGCCTCCAGAGGAGTTCGGCAGAAGAGCTCAGAGCCACACGTTCATCTGCTGGGAACCCTGCGCTGCTCCCAGGGCACAAGAACAGTCTCAGCAGCCAGAAACTGGCCCCGAGGTGAGGGCAAAAAGACTCTCTTGAGTCTCTGGAAAAGCCTCCAACTGTTTGCAGAGCTGGCCCTGGCCGTGCCTGGGTCCAAGCCCTGCTTTCAGCCAGAGGCAGCCGAGCAGCCCTGCCCGAGGAATTGCTCCAGCCTCACAAAATGCTCAGTGATGTTCATGAACAGCTCAGAGGTATCTAATCCACTCAAATAAATCTGAGCAAGGTATTACTTTTGGTATTAAGCATGGATTTAAAAAAAGAGTGCATTGATTTTTCTCTCTGAGCTGAACTTCACTGAGGAAAAGCTCAAATGTCCTACCACTGCAGCTGGAAATACAACACTGAAGTCACAACTCTGACCCCATCAAGCCCTGCACCAGTCTGGGGGTTTGCAGAGCCCAGGAACCCCTCTTGCTTCTCACAGGGCTGTTGTCCTCCACTCTGGCTGGCACCTGCTCAGCAAGAGCCATTCCTCTCCAAACCCTGTGGCTCTCTGAGCATCTTCCCAGCCTTGCCAAGGATAAAACAAGCCATGGTTTAGCACCTGCCTCTCACAAAGGGCTGGTTGGTGGCTCCTGTCTCTGTTGCTCCGCAGGAAGCACCAGGGATGCTGTGCCCAGAGCCAGGGGCAGCCCCCCAGACCAACCCAGGCTCCAGCACTGCAGGGAATGTGCTTGCTCTTAGGAGCTGAGGGGAGACAAGTCAACCTCTGGCAGCCAAAGAACCCGCAGATTAGTGCAAATGCCAATAAGTCATTAGGAATCATAAGAAAAATGTACGGTTGCCATAGCAACTGCCAGGCACGGCTTTGGGGCTGCTTCACCCCCTCCTCAGGCAACAAGCAGCTCAATGGGGATGGAGGCAAAGCTCGGTGCCATGCCCCGAGAAGTCACCGTGGCCAGGAAAAGCTCAGTGAGTTGGGGGGGGCTGTACCAGCATCACCCGTATGGGGTTTGGGGGTGCTGAACCCCTCCCCAGGGAGCACTGGGGCTTTGCCAGCAGCAGAGACCCCAGACACTCTTCCCCATGGAATGGGGACCATGGGGCTGAATCTGTCATGGGGCTGAATCCGCCATCACGAGCCAAAGAGGTTGCTCATCCCCCCCTCCCCCGGCACCCACCTGCTGGGGAGGAATCAGCACCCAGCCCCCAGATCTCCTTTTTCTCCATTATCTGCACTGGGGTCCCTGCCCCTCATGCCATTGGGGCACTTGGTGACTGGTAAAGGTCCCTCCCCAAACTGAAGAGGACAGAATAACCCTTCACGGGTGAGGAACTGTACTTATTCTTGGCAAAATCCCCTTCCAGTTTATTTTAAATAAAACCATCTAGCTGACGTCTGGGAGCCAGGGGGCAGAGGAATTGCCAGTGGAGATGGAATTAGCCCATAGCAACAAGGCTGCCATGAGCTGGGGTGACCTGGCTGCTGGCATTACTGAGTTTGGAGGATGTTGAGGCTGGAGCCAGAGGCTTTGAGCCAAGAAGTGACCCTGAAATCCCACACATCCTGGAGAGGTTGCAGGAAGGACAAGTGTTAAGGATCCAGGGCACATCCCAGATGCCCTTTTGCTCGTGCTAATTGCAAAGCCCCCCCTTTTCCAGCACTGCTGTGTCCCCCCCCCCAACCCCAGAGCACGCAGGCTGGAGCTGCAGAGACCCTGGGGAAAGGCCACGTGGGGGGGGGATGCTCTCCCACCCACACGGAGCTGAGGGACCCTTCCTTCACCCAGCCCGGAGGAGCTCGGTGCCTGACGGCGCCCAGCAGTGCCCAGCCTCCTGTGTGGCTCGTTTTTCACAGCTCATTTTGACAGATGCTTTAGAAAGATGCAACCTCTCCCCCTTCCTCTCCTCGCCCCCTTCCTCTCTTCGCCCCCTTCCTCTCCTGACCCCTCCCACCACCCACAGCATCCTGCCAGGTGCCTGGGTTTCTGCCCCCGCCCTTCCACAAGGACCTGCCCTCCCCAGCATCCACAACAGGAAAACCTTGCTCCTGTCCTCATCGCTGGCTGTCACCCGATGGAACAAGGCTCCCAGTGCTCGCCGAGTCACCACCTCACCCGGTGCCACTGCACCGAGCGTAGGCAGAGCGCGCGAAGTTGCCGCTCTCCCACCATCTCCCAGAATTACAGCCCTGGGTGGCCCCACGTGCGTGTCCCCCCCCGTGCCACAGCTGCACACGGCTGACGGAAATGTCACCCACTTTGTTTTTAATTCACAAACATTTTCTCCCTGTCAGGATCTTTTTTTTTTTTTTAAGGTTTATTCACAGAATTAGATCTCTTCTGAGTTCCCGTGAGCGGCTCATCACCTCTTAGTCATCCCAGGCTGCTGGGGAGACAGGGGAGCTGCACCGCGGGGCAATCCGTGGCAAGGGGGGGTTGTGCGTGTGTGTGTGCAGTGCCTGGCTGCAGGGAATGCCCAAGGACAGGAGGGGGGCTGAGGGGCTGCCTGGCCCCCAGCACAGCAGGGTGACCCCTTCTGCAGTCAGCACAAAGGGAGGATTCAGCCTCCTGGAGGCAGGAGCCCCATGAACCCTCTCCGGCTGCACATTTCCCCCAGCCCCATGGTTTTTAAACCCACACAGCTCCACAACTATTGCTCACAGGCACTGTCCAAAGAGACAAACTGCACCACAGACACCAAGAAAAATAAGATGGCACCAAACCTTATGCAGGGCAGGTGGAGCTGCACCCAGAGCTGTCCCTGCCAGAGCAAGGGCTGGGGTCCAGCCGAGCAGGAGCTGGATGCCGTGTGTCAGATGCCAGGAGCTGGACACCCCACGAGGCTGTGGGGCTTCACCTCTTCCCAGCACACCCGCGATGTCCCAGGAGCAAACACTTTTAGCAGCACACTGCTCTCCCCCCTCCATCCCCATGCCAAATCCTTAAAAATACAAAGCAAAAAGCAACCTCAAGCCGCTTCTGGTTGCGAGCCCCTGGCTGCCCGCGCTGCAGAGCTGCAGCACGCCCGCCGCTGCCAGCCTGCCGGCAGAAATTCCAGTGTGAGAAGCGATGGCTTTCAGATGTAAACAGCCTTGTTCATTTAATTCCCCCTAAAACCTGAGCAAAACAAGCAAAAATGCACGTGTGTGCCAAGGCAGGGAGGACAACTGTGGCCAAGGAAGGAGGGAGAAGGGGGTATGCCTGCGGCTTCCCAGGAGGGCTTAACCAGCAAAGGGGGAGTAACAAAATATTAAAAAGCTGTAAAGCTACCTGCAAAGTGGCACTGAAATCCCTTTTGTCTTACTTAAGAACAGCTTCATGAAAAGGCAAAAACAACAGGCGACTTCAGCGTGGAGCAGGTGATAGATGGGCATCAGGGAAGCCTTTGAACCCAAGAGCATCTCAATGGAGCCAAGCCTGGCCCTGCTCCTTGCTCCTCTCCAAGGCTCGGTGCAGGGATGAATCCTGCTGCACATCAGGAGGTAGAGGAGTCATTGGCTGGAGGAGCTGCATCTTGCTGCTGGAGAGCTGGATCTGCACAGCACCGCACGGAACCAGCCCGGGCTTCGGGACAGCCCGTCCAGCCCTATCCCTGGCTTCGAGCAGCGGCAGCACGTAGGAGTTGGGAAAAGTGACTCAGAAATAGGACTCGGCAGAATTTTCCATGGGCATAAAAGGCTTCACCGAAAAACGCAGCTTCTGATCAACCGCAGCAATTTGCAAATTCGGATCAAACGCTGCGGAGCCTTTTTCTGGGCCAACGTGTCTAAAGTCTAAATGGGCTTTTCAAGTCAAGCGAGCGGCTTTGATTCTGCATTGCCAAACAGTGGTTTGAATCATTCCCTCTATATTTCCATGCTGTTGATCTCCAAGCCTCGTGGTCCTGCTGGGACACGGGACAGAGCAGGAAGAGCTCAGCTCTGGGGCAGTGCTGTTTTCTTCCCCCAAACGAGAGAGCTGGAGTTAGTTCCTCTCTGCCTTTGGGAAAGGCTGGTTAAAATGCAGACCCCCCTTTATGCTGATTACGAATTCCTCACTGATGAAGGCTTTTAAATTCAAAGCAAGCGTTATTAAGTCTCACAGCAGCACAGTGGCCTGTCTTCATGCAAAACAATTTTCTCAGCTTGAACCTGAAAACAGACTCCACTCAGCTTTGGTCAACAGGAAGGACAAAGCCGGTCACGCTCCGGCCTCGCACGCCAAATTTAATCTCGGAGTGATTTTTTTTACGATGGGTTATAAATGCCACAAAATATGGTTTTATAATAGTGCCTGGGATAGGCTTTTAAAGCTGGTGGGTAGCTCCAGAGCCTGGATCGGGTCAGGAGATATCAGAGCATTTATAAGCTGCTGGAGGGGGAAGCTGGCATTAATTCTGAGTAGAGTTGGTGAATAATTTATCACAAGTAATTTATTGACTAAGTTTGTCTCTTTTCCCTGTCTGGGTGAAAAGCACCCCAGTGCAGAGCGCCAGCACAAGACTTAGGCACCACTTAAGTCCCAATTAAACCCTTTGTGAATTGTCTGGGAACAGATCCCAATTTTCCCATATTTATTTGTTATTCAGAATTATACACCAAGCAGCCGACACATAATTCCTGCTCTGCAGCGTGTTTGCAAACAGCTCCCGGGGAGCACCCGCTGCAAGGGCTCCAGCCGTTCAGAGGGGTTACTCAGCCCCCTATCCCTCGCTGACTGGGATGGGGTAATTTGGGGGACCCCACTTGCCACATCAAGGAGCCCCAAGCACTCACCAGCACCAGGAAGATGGAAGAGGGGAGGTGAGGGGTGCTGGGGCTGCCATCCCCCACTCCAAAGTGCAACCAGAGCAATTTTTTCAGCCATTTATCACCTTCCTAAAACCCACCCATTGGAACAGCCTTTTACAAACCCCACTATAAATATATTCATCACAAAACACTCTGCCGTCAACAGCCGCTAAACCTGCACATATATTTCACCGCCTGTGAGCTGGCTGATGTCCTGGAACGGTGTCGGGCATTCCAGCAGCTCCCTCGGCCCAGCACGGGAGGGATGTGGGAAGGGACACGCGTGGGGACTGGTGTGCCCAGGATGGCCAGGGCATGGCCAAGGGCTGGCACAGCAGGAGGGAGAGAGGCGATGCCCTGGGCTCCGCAAGGAGCTTGTGACTGAAGAGCACAGAATCCTTCTGGTTGGAAGAGACCTTTCAGATCATCGAGTCCAACTCTCAACCTGGCACTGCCAGGGCACGACTAACCCCTGGCCCTCAGCACCACAGCTCCATGTGGGGCTTGGAAACCCCTCCAGGGATCACAGGGACTCCACCCCTGCTCTGGGCAGCCTGGGACAGCCCTGGACAACCCTGGAGGGGAAGAAATTGTTCCTCAGCTCCAACCTGAACCTCCCCTGGCACAACTTGAGGCTGGTTCCTCTTGTCCTGGTGCTTGTTCCTTGGGAGCAGAGCCTGACCCCCCCTTGCTCCAACCTCCTGTCAGGGAGCTGTCAAGAGCCAGAAGGTCTCCCCTGAGCCTCCTCCTCTCCAGGCTGAGCAAGCCCAGGTCCCTCAGCTGCTCCTCACCACCCTTGTGCTTCAGATCCTTCCCCAGCTTCATTGCCCAACAGCATCAACAACCAAAACTTAAACCCAAAGTCCCAGTACAGAGCCTTATCAACAGAGACCTTCTCCCTTCTTAAGGAGAAGTTTTAAACTCATCTAATTTTAATGTTTTTTCCTGATGCACTCCCAGCAAGCAGCAGACAGCACCTGGCAGAAGCTGTAACTCTCCTCATGGCTTTCCCTGGCCAGGGCTGGGCAGAACACATGAGGGGGCATTTCCCCCCAGCTTAAGAACAACAACTTCATTTCTAAGAGAAGAACCAAAGTCACGGGTACCTCTCATGCACGCTGAGTGGAGGAAGAGAGATCATCAATCAGTGCCAGGGGCCTTGCACCTTGTCTTTGGCAAAGGGCAACGAAATAGCCACTCGGCGTTTTTCCTGGGGAACAACAAAAGAAAAAGATGCAAAAGTAAGAAGGGACCGTGGTGGCAAGTTTGTGCACCAGGAGGGGATAACCCAGGTCTCGAGATGGTCTCTCTGCTCTGTAGGAAATCAGCCATGGCCAACAGGAATGTCACCCATGTCACAGAAGGAAAGAAGCATTAGTGACCAGGGTCTACCCTAAAGGTGATTTTGGAGCTGCGCTGTCCACTGGGAATAAAGGGAGAGAGCCCTGTGTTTGGAGAGGTGCTGGTAGGATGGTGAAGTTCCCAGCCTCTCAGGTACCCACCTGGCATGAGCTCTGGACCTTCTTAATGTCCTCCATCCTTGCCCTAGCCAGGAAATTTAGGATCACATCCTGACACAGCAGTGATCAGCTCCAGCAAGGAGCAGGGACGAGCTCTCAGCTGCCATCAGCGAGCACAGCTCCTTGAACCCAGAGGAGCCACGTCTGGGTAGAGCAGCCAAAGCTCTGCTCCGCATTGGGAATCGGAGCCTCCACGGCACCTCCTTTGAAGCACAGAGCAGAGGGGCTGCCCCGGCTCCCCAGGGAGGTAATTATGCAGCTTAATATTCAGTGCTGTGGGGAAAGCGAGTTCCTGATGCTCCAACACCCCTACAAGGTGGAAGGGGTTTAGGTCAGGATCCTGCCTAACTCGCACCCCCCACTCCGCTGCACCACAGGGGTTTTGCAGGCTCTGTGATGGGTGTTGGCACAGCTCAGCCCCAGCAGCTGATGCTCAGCTCCTTGCTTTATGTTGCAGAAGATGAAAAAGGTCCCACCCAAAGGAAGAGGTTTTAAAATGGCTGAGGAGCAGAGACACATCCCCAGATTTGGCCCTCGGCCCTGCTCTGCACAGCCACTTACGCCAGCACCAACTGGATGCCAAGCCAGCTCCCACTACCCACAGAAAAGACCCAGGGTGCAGGGTCACAGTGCTCAGCACTGGCTCTGCACTGGGGAAAGGAGAGCCAGGAGCACTGGGAAGAGCCATGTCCCCAGCAAAGGGGCTGGACCAGCAGAACTGGGTCCTCTACCATGGGGAGCCAGAACGGGAGCTGCCTGATGGTGTCTGACATCCCAGGGACTGATGGACACCCACAAGAGAAGCCCCGTGGCAGGGAGCACTCAATGCTCAGGGAAACTCCACCAAGCCACATCCCGTCACCCCACGGCTGCACTGCGCTCAGGATGAGAGACAGAAATGAGACATTTGCTCCCCAGCCTTATTACGAGCTCTGCCTGCATCCAGGCTGCAGATCAGGGCTGCTCATCCTCAAAGCAACAGCAGGGGCTGGGTCCCGGCTCAGCACCAGCATGGGGGGGTGAGACAGGCAGCATCTGTGCATAGCTTCTGAGCCCCCAGCCCTGGTAGATCATGGCTTGAGGAAACAGATCCACCTGTCTGGAGGTGATGGCAGCATCCAGCTGCAACTTACAGCAAAAGCTTCCCTGGGAACACTGCTCCAAGGCTCTTTTTTCCACCCTGCAGTGCCCAGCCTTGAGCAGCCTCCTCTCTTCGGGGTTCCTTCTGCCAGGCTGGGCCAAGCCCTTGGCCCCCTCCTCACTCACAGCAGAGAGGGGCATTGCTGAGGTCTCTCAAGTCCAAATTTTTTTAGGCTCTGGCAAGAAGCAAGAGGAGGTGGGGAGTGTCCAACACCTGCCTGAGCATCAGGGAGAGGCAAATACAACTGATGCCTCAGCCACACAGAGCCATGAGGTCCCTTCTAACCCCAAGCACATTTCCTGGACTGGGTCAGTACTGGTGGGTACAAGGGTCCCTTGCAGCAGGTCCCTCCCTGCACACCAGATCCCCAGGAACCCTGGTGCCCATCACTCCCCAGGCTGGCAGGGCTCAGCCACACACCCCAGGGCTGCAGGAGGGGACAGCGGCTTTGACAGAGCTACGAGCACAAGGATTGCAGAGGTTGTGGGTCCTGCATCGGGGAGGTGTAGGCGTAAAGTAGCAGGGTTGAGGTAAACACAGAACCAGCACAGAAATCATTAAAATGACACCACGGGCCCAGGGCTTGCTTTGCCATCACCTTTTTCCTGCCACCTCCTTGGCAGCCGGTCCTCTCCCTTGGGTGGGCTGAGCCAGGAGCCAGCAGGCAAAGGAGGGCAGGAGACCGAAGCACCAGGCTGGTTTATTTATCACAGCCTCTCTCCTACACCTAACTTCACTCCTTTAACGTTTTCCACGGAGCTCAGGCACAGAGGGGTTAATGCCCTGAAAGCGCTGCTCCCGGCTGGATCCCATCCTGCCAGCATCCCTGTGCCAGGCTGGGTTCAGTCTCCCCAGCACCATCCCCAGCCCATCACCACGGGGTTTGCCGGGCTTTCCCCTCGGATACCCCACGTTCCCATTAGTGCCTGGGTGAGGATCAATTTGATCCCAGCGGAGTTTCCAGGACTGGGAACTGAGCTCCCGCCATCCCTACAGAGAGAAACCTCCTTCCCTCGGCTTCCTCACGCACCCCTTGCCCCCTCCTGGACCACGCACTGACAAGGCACCAATGCTTTGTGTTCATTCCCTTTTTTCACCTCCTTTTCTATCTTCTATTTTCACATACACCATTTATCCTCCATGCCAGAGATCAGCAAAAGCAAAGCTCTGGGAGGAAAGGAAAAAAAAAACTCAACCACAAACAGAAAAAAAAAAAAAAAAAGACAACCAACCTGCCGAGCAGCCAGCTCTGTGTTGCAGAGCCCCCAGGAAGAGCAGCCCCACCGGTCACAACAACAGACAGCACGGCTGATGGGGCTGGAGCCCAACTTACCCTTGGACTCTCCTCCCGTCTCCCAGCGCCGCTGTCATCCGCCCGCCTGCTCCCCGCCACAGCTGCCCGCACATCTGGCTCGGGCAGAGCCCCCGTCAGCAGACAAAGCGCCGGGGTTGCGCCGGACCTGCCAAAGCTGGGGCAGTGGGGGAGTCCGTCCTTGTCCCTGTGGGGATGGAGGGACAGCAGGCCACCCCCTGCCACGCTGTCCCCACGCTCGCCCTCAGCGCCCGCTCCGGATGCAGCGGGGAGAGACCTTCATCCTTCCCTCACCCGGCTCCTTTGCAGCCGCACGCTCCCCGCCGCCTGCAAACGCTCCCTCCTCCTCCTCCTCTCTTCTCCCCTCCCTCTCCCAGTCCTCCTCCTCGCTCGAGTCTTGTCGCCACGACGTGCCACCCACCTGAATCAGCTCCTGCCTGCTGCGCGCTTAACTCCTGCGGCTCTGGCGAGCACCCGAGGGGCACTCCCAGCACCCCCAGCCCCTTGGGGTGATGCTCCCGAGGACCAGCTCTAAAAAGCTCCTGCAAAAGCTGAGCCGGCTGCCCGCACCCCTCGGCATCCGCAGCACATTCTGCTCCCGCTGCAACACCGGGGTCCCCTCTCCATGGGCGGGGGTCACCGAGCCCGGGGGGGGGGGGTCCCATGGTGCTGCGTGGCCTCACGTTAGGAGGGGAAGGGGGAGACTCAATGGGGTGGGCTTGTCACCCAAATCCCCTCCTGCCCCTGGTACCCAAAGAGATTTATTTGCCTTTGGAAAGATGTGGTGCTTGTGGTCCTGGGAGCCCCACGCACCCACCCTGTGTCAGCATGCCCAGGATGACCCCTGGGGTTCTGCAGAATCTTGGGGTGGCTGGGTCCCCAAGAAGGACATGCTGCCAGTGGCAAGAAGGACATGCAGCCAGTGGCTCTTCTCCCCTGAAAGGGGGTGTTCAGAGACTTAACCTTGAAAAATGCTGAGGAAAAGCTGCCTGCTGCTTGGCTGTGTCTGAGGTGGAGAGATCTGGGGTCCCAGTTGCCCGTCACCCATCTTAAGAGACAAGGGATTGAGACCCCATCCACCTCCACACCACAGTACAACGCAGGAAAAGCTGTCCCAGAGCCAGGCACAGGATTTGGGTCAGGATTCAGGGTGGGTGCAGCAAAGCAACCCCAGCTTTTGTTTGCTTTCCAACAGTCGCTACTCAGAAATGCTTTTCCCAGCCCCATCCAGCAGCTGTCAGAGCCCTGCGGATGCCACACGCCCCGGGAGTGACAGTGGCCATTGAATCTCCATTTCATGCTCCGGAGCGTGAGCCGAACCGAGGGCCTGGCTCATTCCCAGAGCATTTGCCTGGGGCGGGGGGCTGGACGGCAGGGATGGAGAACAGACGCTCACACGTACATGAAAGAGCCAGAGAGGCAGAAGAGGAGAGATTGGAGTGACCTGATTTAATTGGCAGGACTTCAATAACATAAAAATCCCTGCCCGTGTGCCCAAACCAAATGGGTGATGTTCTGGCATGTTGGCCCCCATTCAGCAAAGCATTTATGCAGATACTTAATGGGAACACATGCTTAATGTTAGCCTCTCTTAAATGCTTTGCAGCAGAAACTAAGAGTCAAAGAGGGGGCTCAGCTGGAAGGTCCGCTCATGGCTTTTTAAGTAACAAGGGGTGAAATGTGAGGCTTTATCCAAGCACTATGGCAGGCAGGGTCGTGCCCTTTAATCTTGCAAAAGCCACTTCTCATGAGACTACAGAGCTCCCAGTCAGCTGGAAAAGCCCTTCCAGATGGTCTCTGTGCTGATGCCCACATCCTGCTGCTGGTATCATGGGTGCTTAGATGGAACAGGGGCTGGGTTTGCTTCTGGTTTGCAACTACTTCCACTAAACTTCAGGCATGGGGGCCGAGCAGGCAGCCAGACACCACAGAGCAGTCAGTGCCCATCCTCAGTGCTGCATCCTTGTGTGCCTGCAGCACAGCACACACAGATTGCAGGGAGCAAGAGGGAAGACCTGCCTTGCACTTGCCAGGAGGCATCTCAAGCCCACCTCAGGCTGCTGCACAGAGCAGTCCACTGCTCCCAAGGGCCCAGGTAATCACTCAGTACTTGATGGTGGCTCTTGACCTGTCTGCTCCAGGGCTCAATCTTGTGGCTCAGCCACTCGACACTGCCCGAGGGCTGGCAAAGCTTTCCCTGCCCTGGCCACGTGTCCACGGGGGAATGCTCCTGAGCTCGGCTGGGTCCCTCTGCAACACCCTGCAGCTGCTGGGGGCTGTTTTCAAGGCACCCATCACCCCTAAACGTGGGCCTGGAGGAGACGGGGCAGCAGCAGCTGCCTCCTCAGCTGCCAGAGCACCATCGATCGGAGCAGCCGGCGCTGCAGAGACCTTGCTCAGGGCTGGACTGACAAGCAAACTCCATAGAAACAGCTGAACCCAGCTGAACTGCACAGGGCTTTCATCCAAGGCTTGGTGGAAGCTCATAGAGCACTGTTAAGCCCAGGTCGTTTAATCACTTCTCAGTCCAACTGCATGGGGTTCAGAGGTGCTTGTTTGGTCTTAAGACTAATTGAGTTTCTCCTCCTCTGCTGCAGGCTCCCTGTGCAGCCTCGGGCAGGTCCCTTACTCAGTGACCCCCCCCTTCCCATTTGCAGGGATGGAGACATTAGTGTCACCTCCCTCTTGGTGACATGGAACGCTCACCGCCTTACAGTGAGGAGAGCTGCTGGCCCACGCTGGCAGCGTTCCCCGGGATGCTTTAGGTGCAGGAGGAGAAGCGTTTCTGTAGACACATTTACAGTCAGCCTGAGCTGCCTCCACCATGAGATGGAGACAGGCATTTCCCCCTGCTCCAGACACAGGCTGCTGGAGGGGGGAGAATCTGGCCCTGGGTGGCCTGGAGCCTTCTCCGTCTAACACCTTGCTCATAAACAGGCTCCTCCCGTGCGCTAAGCCAGCTTGCTGCAGATGATGACTAATGCATGTCACTCTCAAGATGCTATCTTCAGGCAGAGGAGTACAGCCTGATCCAGGTTTTAATTGTGTGGGATTTTAGCCGAGATGGCACCAATTTATTTTCTCTGCTGCTTCAGCACTTCTCGTGCCTCTTCTACACTTGAAGTCACCTGGAAGATATTCCCCTGGTGCAAGGGGTTAAAAACTCATCTTGCTGGAGAAGCAGCTTGCAGTCTCAGGATGATTTTTTTTTTTTTTTACCTACAGCCAGCTACACATAAAGGATTGTAAGGAGCTTCACACCACCCTTCTTATCCCTTAAGACACAACATTAGCTTCTTGGGGAGCAACATTAAGGCAGTCTTGCAGAGAACCAGTGGATTTGGAGGGCTAAGCCTGGGCAAGTCACATCAGCCAAGCCTTAGCTTCAACAGACCCAGATGAACAAGGGCCTGGTGCCTCTGCTTCCCCTCTGGATCAGCAGGAGCTCACCAAGCTTCATTCATAGAGGACACTTCTTGCACAGACTCCATGAAAGCATTTGGGGTCACAAAGCACACGGCGCAGCTTCACTATACCCCTCATTCCTGCAAGGGGTAGATACCACCAGCAGCTCACAGCACAGCAACACACACTAGGTACCTTTCCTTGCTCCCTGGGCCTTCAAAGTCTAACATCACACCACCAGACTTCCATTTTCCCATCCCCAATGGATGGGGAATACACAAGACCCCATCAGAAACTCACCAGCATAAAGAACAGCTAGAATGAAACAAGAAGCATCACACTGAGCATAGCTCCTTGTATAACAATGCTCCTCTGGCATGGATGTCCCAGCTGTTGCCGCAGCTCTGCCCATACCCACCCGCCCCCCCCCCCCCCCCCCCCCCCCGCCCCCCCCCCCCACCCCCCCCGCACCA
>JANIJG010016868.1:0-11180 GCA_024611175.1 Megaceryle torquata
TTTTTAGCAGAAGGAAGAATCCAGTTGCTATTTTTTTTCTCTCTCTCTGGTTTACCAATTTCAACTGAAAATAAAAACAGGGAAAATTGGTATCACCAGCTAAGAAATTGGTACTCTAGAGTTTTTAAAATGCCTGTCACTGGGAATTTCTCATTCTGAAAGGGATTGTTTTATCACTGATAAAATGCTCAAATGGGTGACACCTAAAAGAAAGAATGAAGAATAAACTTACGGGAAAAAAATAATTTGTGAACTGGGGAAGGAATTGTCAATTACTGTTTTGGTAAGAGAAATGAATGATGCTTTGTTTGTAAGGTTATTTCTACTGTTATTTAAACACTGCTTAGACAACATGCCAAATTTAGACAATGATCTACAAACTTTTCCTGCTAGGATGAACTGCCAATTGTAAAGATTTATCTATTTTGTCTTACTTCAGAATCAAACAGACAAAGAGAAATCTGGGAAGGCTGCTATGAAGTATTTAGTCATATTAAGACATACAACAGGAGAAGAGAGATCAAGCAAAAAACTCTTCAGGCCTGGAGGTTTCCCCAAACAAACTCCATATTACAAAGCAACACATCCTTCCGTGGAGTTGTTAACTGCTCAGGTTTTACCCTTGCTCTACTTTTGCTGGGTGCCCTTGACAACAGTATTCCTATCTCTGATTTTCTCTCTCATGCACAAAAAGAAAACAAATCCTCACCTCACAAAGATGTTGTCAGATTTATGGTTGTAAAGTGACAAACAGACACTGATTGTCATGATATGCAATAGTTAAATTTCTGTGAAGTCAAAGATGAAGTCAGGAATGACTCAGGTCAATCAGAGTCATGTGAAAGAATGGAAGACACACAATGGGCTTGCGTTTGCTATTTATGTTTAGTGAGAAGTCTCAGATTTCCAATAAACCATGTAAGGCACAGCATTATAGTGGCTTTTCAAATGAATTTGAAAGAGATGGGGTTTGTTTTAACCTAGATTTTCTCTTTAAAAGTTTTGCAAAAGTGTGTTTAAAGGAGGCACGTTCTTCATGCACTATCACTCACTTCTATTTGGTTTTTAAACACTTCCATCTGAGTCTATCAACAAGAGACTGACTTCTTATTGAAGTACTTCATTGAACCAGGCATTCTCCTTCAGGATAATGCAAATAAATTGCTAACGTTTGTGGGGTAGGCAGAAGAGGGGGGGGGAAACCACCCTAAAGCCTACTCTTCCTTCCTTCTCTGAAGATTTCAACAAGAAAATTAAATAAATGCATTTCACTGTGACCTACAAACTACCTAACAATGTTATTTAGTACCTCCAAGACTTAGAGCAGAAATTAGCTAAACTTTTATCGTGTCCCCTAAAATATTTTAAAGATATAAGTAACTTTTAACTACAAGAAACATTACTTCTAGCACTTTGAGCATCATTGCAAGACACTGTTTCCCCACATAGTATGCTGCAGTCTCACCCGACCACATCCTCGGGAGAGAGGAAGAAGAGAAGGGGGGAAAAGGAAAAAAAAACCCACCCAACCATGCATCAATCTGGCACGCCGGGAGTAGGGATAGCCCCAAAAGCAGGCAGGGTGTTTATAAACAGCGGGACACCTAAGGAGAGAGAGCAGGGGAACTCAGGGCCAAGCCCAAAAGCCGGTTGAGGGGGAGGAGGGAGGCGGAGCCGATTGGCTCCCCGGGCCGAGGGATCCCATATGCTGTCAGCCAGTGAGGAGGGCGGCCCTGGGTGCCGGCTGGGCGGGCAGCAGTGCCGCGCCGGGCCGGGCCACTCTTTCCTGAGGAAAGACGCATCGACAGACGGATGTGGAGGAGAAGGTAGCTCGTTGTCCATTTGTGCTGGTGAGATACATGAATCTATACTGGCTGTTGTCCTCTTCCCCCCCTTTCGTTTTCTAAGTGCGTTCTATTGCAAAGAGCAGACTGGTTGTTCGTTTCCCATTTATGCGTGAAGTGATTAAAATCAGTGAAAGTCTGCTGTCTTCGTTAATGCTTCCCTCTCACTCCCCCCCCCCCCCACTTCGGTGCCTGGCTTCAGAGACGGTAAGAGCTGTTCTGTTCAGGGCAGGGGGTTTCTCACTCATCCGCGTTTTTGGAATTGCGGTTCCATGCTTTGGGCAAGCAAGTTTTCCAACTGCTTTGTTTAAAAGGTTTCCGCTGCGGAGCGCATCCATGAACTCCGTACGCCAGTGCCTTGCTCCTGACTTCAGGAAGGGTTTTTTCGGGATTTGTGATTTCGATTTATTTATTTATTTATTTATTTTTATCCTAATGAACTAGAGCCAAGCATCAGCACAGTTTTAACGTCTGTTTTGTGTAGCCTGCTAGCAGGTTCCCTCCAACTCTCTGATCGTTGTCTGGCCTTCGATTATATTCTTTTTAAAAAGCAGAAAAAACTCAGATTTTTATTTGCGTTTTGTGGTCCTTTCAGAGTCTTTTCTCATCCCCTGAGCCATGGAGGGAAAACTCGCAGCCACTCGAGCATTGCGATGAAATAATCCATTCAAAGCAGTGCTCTTTCCTCCCGCCCCTTGTTCCGGCAGCCTCTCCCGTGTTCCTATTTCTTCAAACTTTTTTTTTTTTTTTCCCCTCTCACTACGAGAGAAGTGTGGATTTTTTTTTTTTTTTTTTTTTTTTTTTTTTTTTTTTTTTTTTTTTTTTTTTTTTTTTTTTTTTTTTAACTTCGGTAACTCTTCCCACACAAGAAACTCGCAAATCCGGCTCGGAGTTTCTCTGCTCAGCCCTGGTTGCAACACGGGGACGCACCCCCGAAAGCGTTGGGTGAACCCTTCCGCCCTGGCCTCGTTAGCGTCCTAATTAGCGCCGGGACTTCTCTCGCCGGTGGCGGCCGGCTCGGGGCCGGTGGTGGGCGGGAGCAGCCCTCTCCCAAACCATTTGGGGAGACTCCGTTGGAAAAATCGGCTCGAGAAAACGCGAGGCGAAAGTGGGAGATACTGAATGTTTTCAAAACCCGCGTCTCCGCTAAGCAAAGTTTAAAAAAAGACTTCCTTGCTCCCCCCGCTTTTGTCTGTGCTCTTGGCCTGTCCGCGGATGTTCCGCCCGTGCAGGCTAGAGGCGGGTGCCGGGCTGCCGGCGGGGCGGTGTGCGAGGGGAAGGGCCGGGCCGGCCCGGCTCGGCTCCCTCCTTTGTTCACCCGAAGGGGCTTCCGCAGCCGCATGGCTGAAGACTGTTCCTTTCCCTCACTCCATCTCTGCCCCTTTTTTCTCTCCCAGGGCTCCACGGATGCCGCTGGGGATGGGGGGGGCTAACGATCGATCTGCGCTAATTTCGGGATTCGCACCGGTGCTGAGGCGGCGGGGGAACCTCCACCCGCACCAGTGCGAGCTTCCGAGCACTTTCGAGCCCCCTTGGTTTTAAAGGGTTTTGAGATATCTTGGGATGCTCCTGGCGGGAGGCGGGGGTGGGCTGCGCCGGGCAGAGCCCCAGGGTGGGGCGGCTGGAGGTGCGGCGGGAGAACGGACGGCGGAGCCCGGGAAGAGGGGTGAGTCGCAGCGGCTCATCCTGGCTGTGGGGAGCACGGGAAACACCTCAGCTTTTTAGGAGAAGGACCTTTGTTCACTGCTTCTCAGCAAGATCTTGGAGTATGTAGGGATGGGAGACTGGCTTTGCTCCAACGTAAGCAAATAAATTAAGTTCAAGACAATGATAAAAGCCTGTAATTCTATTTCAGCTCTGCAAAAACCAGTGGGGAGAGCTTGGTACGTGCAGCTTCCTTGTGCTGCAGCATCCTCATCTAATGACTGCCGAGGTTTTTGCCGGAGGATCTCTCAGCATTAGTGTTGAAACTGCCAGGGCATCTGTTGAAATCTGTTTGGTGCAACGCTGTCTTGTTCTTACTTATTTTCCCCAGTTCTTGCATTTCTTATAGCAGTTGGGAAGGGAAGAGGACAGGGTTGGCAAAGGAAAAGATTATTATTTTAAAAGGGAAAATGTCAGCTTTTTTTTTTCTTGTTGAGAAGGGCGGGAGACACTAAATCACTGTTGATAACAACAGCCATGGAATATTCTAGCAGTATTCCAGAAGGCTGGACCATCACATAGAGCTGGGTGTTGCTCTGGTATTGTGGAAGTTACTGGTTGTTCTGCACAGAACTACTTTGAATAGAAGCCCACCCATCTGTTACATACCGAGGTGTAGCATCTCAGTGAAAATGCAGTCTTTTTCACTGGTAAGGTTTTGGCTTTGTGTGTTTATTGGTTGTGGTTTTTTATTGGGTGGTTTTGGGGGGGTTGTTTTGGTGTGTGTGTTTTTGTTGTTGGGGTTTGTGTTGTTTGTGTCTTTCCCCCCCACCCCCCGCTTAGAAATATAATAGCAGTGTCTGCTTACTAGTTATCCTCCATTGAGAGAAGCAGAACTATATGACTTTCTGCCTGCTTTAAGATCCAAAATTATCAAGAAGCAAACTGGTTGCTCCTGCTGACCACAACAGTAGTTGGGACAGTCTCTCTAACATCTGGCCAAACTGGAGGAGTGAGTAGTGAAGCTAGGAATGGTAATTCACCCTGTTGATTAGGGAGAAGCATCTGGAAAACCCTGCAAGTCATCCCTTATCAATTGAAATGCTAGTGGCTTATGTGTTCTGTGTCATTCTGCACCTACAGTGTCGTGTCTTCTAGGACATACTATGTGGTTATCAGTCAATGCCTGAAGAATCATTTGGGTAATGTTTTGATTTGAAGGTGTTGCTTAGTAGAAGTACAGAAGTACTGAGGGATTTTTGTTGTTGGGAAAAGTTGCTGTGGTCTTGTTGCTGCAGTAGGTCTGCTGGGCCCTCGAACTGGCAGAAAGTGGTGGAGGGAACCCAAAAGTGTTAAATTAGCATTGCACTACAAGATCTTCCTTCCATATGGCACTTGCAGAGTTTAGTAAAGGACCTTCCTCAGCCTCTTAAGATATACACATGTTGAGTAAGGCTAGCTGAATATTCATCAGACCTCAGTAATAATTAATCTTTAAATTCCAGTGGAAAGCAGCATGGCTGACCTCTGTCAGCTTGGCCAGAAGTGACAGCAGGATTTTCCACAGATACAGGAGACCTATTTTATTTGGAATCTTTGCAACATTGGGGAAATTGTGGTCCAGATCCTGAACTGAGGTCTGTGTATTCCTGAGTCTTCAAAGACTGAAGTAAGTCATGGACACTTGAGAGGCGGTTTCCCCTCTTACATAAGTTTTGTGAATAGGACATTTGGTCTTGGCAGTTGGAGGGGAGGGGGAATGGTATGAAAGGATCTTTGAAAGATGACTTGACTTACGTTCTATAGTCAATGGGGAAACCACCAAAACATATGGTGATAGAATAATTAAACAACTCCTTTGCTTTGGAATTGAAACTTTTTAGAATGAACTTGTACCAGTTCTGAAGTTTACTTCATTCTTATGGTGGCTGCGTAGTCTGATCTTCAACTTAGATGGGACTGTGGCTTCGAGATGCTGCTGCTACATGCCCAAATAACTCAAAAATCTAACAGATTCCAAGACTGCTTAAACAACCAGTGGACAGATGACCTCAAAAGAAGGGAATGTTGTTGTAAGTGAAAGCAGCTTAGTTGGAAGGACTGAAGAGGTACATAGGTCTACATATTGCTGATATCACACCAACAGGAGTTTCTGCCCTGTAGCACAGAGCAAGTTTGCTTCTGGCATAAGATCAAGCTTGGCTCTCTGGTACCATCTCCAGATGGCTGGATGTAGTTGTAAACTAAATTTTAAACATAAAAAAACCCCACCCTAACAAAAACAAACAAACAAAAAAAACCCACAAAAACTGTTTGGTCACTCAACTCCCAGGAGTACTGCTGCTCTCTGAAGAGGTACACCGTAACCCTTCAGGTGCAGTGCAGCAACTCAACCTCACCAACTTGGGGGCAGCAATAAAGAATTTAGCACGGATCAAGTTGTTGGGAGTCCTTTGGGACATAGTGGCAAAAGAAAGGATTTTAGCTAGTCTGCTATTTAGATGCAGATTGCTTCTAATTGAACTTACTCTTGGCTCAGTTAAGTCACTTTCTTTTCATGTTTCTTCTGCTGCATCCTGAAACTTTGCTTTCATCCAGTTTCAATTCTGCTAAGACCTGAGGGAGTTTGTGCTAATTGACTTAAACTGGCCTTCCGTCTTACAGCATGAAACCTACAGCTCTTGTTCTTTAAACTCCTACTCGTTATGTCACCAAAACCACCACTACTATTAGTTGTGTTTTTCCATGGAACAGGAAAGTCTGAGAATGAGATTTTCTTCTACTTGACTTGGTTAACTAAAGGAAGACTGCTTTCACTTCACACTCTGTACTGGGGTGTGTAATCCATGTGCTTCGTTGTTAAGACCAAAGTGCTTTCATGACTCTTCCTTGTGACTTTCCTGACTTCTCAATATTTACTCACTACATTTTTAGTAGGAAACATAGTGGATATTGGGGTGGCAAATGTGCCATACTTCTGATTAACTATGAGGTTCTGGCTGTCTGCAAGACCTGAGTTAAGCCCTGAGGTAACTAGAAGTACTAACTTTATACTGCATTGCTCTCAAAGCTCAATTTTCTAGAAAGATCAGGCTTCTTTAATGGATGTCTTTTGGTTTTGCTTTTGCCTTAAATCATCCTTGTCTTGTAAGTTTCTGCTCCTATCTTTGTAGCTTCATTCTAGAGTCCACAAACTGGTGTTACGTGGTCTGTTTCCTGATGAATTCCATTTGTAGTTTCCACTCAACTGTTTCACTAAACTGTCCTCACAGCAGTTCTTAATCTGCTGCTGTGTGTATGTTGGTGCTCTGCGTAGTTCAGTTACATTCTTGGCCTTACATCAGTCTTGCACAGAAGTGTGTGTATACGCACATACAACAGACATGTATTTTATATATAAAAAATAATATTTTTACTGTCTGTTGTTATTAGTGTAACCTACTGTCCATTTCTCCTATGCACAGACAAGTAATTCTTGTTAAATGCAAATTCACAAGTTCCTTCATTTAATTTACAAAGACTGTAGTCTTAAAGAAATCTCACTGCTTATTAAACATGATGGCAGTGTTTTGCAGCTGCTTTGTTTACTTTTCTTATCTGATTTGAATCTTGAAGCTAGACGGAAGAAATTCTTTTAGTTCTGTGTTCTGTGGCTTGTTATGGCCAGTGGACTTGTTAGCAGCCCTCAGATGAGGGTACTTCAACCGTGGTAAAGCAGAAACTGCAGGATGCTGTCCTTAAGTTGCTGCAGTTTACTGTGTTTCTCATCAGTGCATGTGGGAGGTGTTGGTTCTCTTCACCTTTCTGGTGTGAGCCTGTGCTGCTCTTGCTCCCCGTATTTCATAACAACAAAAGGCAGATGAATGTTTCCCGTTCAATCCCTGGACTTGTTGCATTGCAGAAAAGGCTGTATAAAAGGCCAAAATTCTCCTACTTCTGTGGGAACTAAGGAGAGGATTAATGGAATTCATCCCACCCAGTTTGCAGACAGGCTTAAACAAAGCCTTACACCGCTATTATTCCAGCCCATCTGCAGCTCCTTTGTATATGCAGAGGTGGTTCTTGATCCACTTTATCATAAAATCTGAGATGTTTGTGTCTTCATGTTTGTTTCAGGCAAGCCAGAGAGACCCCCAATGTGTGTAGGAGCTTTCTGTATTGAATATGTTTTTAAATTTACAAAGAACCAACAGTTTTTGATGTGAAATATTTGTGTTAAACTATTTAAAATGTGAAAACTATGTTAAAGCCTTTAAATTTACATAGTCATAAAATAGTTGACTATCTTAGCTTAACATTTCATTACTGAACTGAAGGAAAGGGTTAACTAGCCAGATGAATTCAGATCTCACAGATTTACTAAAATGGTGATGACTTCTGTCAACAGCTGTTGCAAATGCAGAAAACATTCTCCTCTCTAGTCCTTTTTGGTGGCCAGTTCTTCCTATACACTTAGATGTAGAAAATCTTTATATTTGTTTTCTTTAACCCTCTCCCCAAACTGACAAAGCAGTCCCCAGGAAGTGGGACTTTTTGATTATAGAGATTGGAGAGCATGAACGTAACAGGTTTGGATGGTATCTGTTTGCTAGGAGCTTTGACTTCACTCAAACTACATGTACCTCTTAATGCCTCTAGCATGTCTGTTCAGTTTCAGCTTTAAACCTACGTGGGTCTTTCTGCCAGTAAAGAACTTTGTGAATGCTCTCAAATGCAGGCTTGAAGTTAGGATTTAGCAGAAATGGACCGTCTGCTGCGTTTGCTATTTCTAGATAATGACTTGCCTAAAGTTAGGGTGACTCTTTAGTGGAATTCAGGTGTTGCTTATGTAGCTTGAAATTAAAGTTAATTAAATTATTTAACTCCTGTTTGGGTACCTGGAATGACTAGAACTTCATGCTTCTATAGAAAACATGTATATAGAGGCTTCACTCTTCCACTGCATTTGCATACATTGAAACAATTTTAGCAAATTAGTGCTGATCTATGCCAAATGTGAATTGATTTCTTAGGAAAATAACTGAAGTACAAATGGTAAACAAGAAGTGAACACGTGGTCAGATAGGCTACTTGTTTGGTGGCAGTAAATAAATTTCCTATTAGTAGAATACAGCTCACTAGATGAGATTATCCAAGAAGCAGACAGGGTCATTAATAAACTTTCCTCTTCACTGTGCCTCAAGTAGAATACAACATTTCTCTCAGAGTTGCTGGCAGCTGTGCACAACAGTGAACGGGAGGGGGTGAGAATGAACAAGGCATGGTTCTGTTATGCCGGTGGAACAGTGTGGAATCTCTATCTGTTCTTAAGTGCTTGTAGATCTGTGGGTGTAAAGAAAGATCAAGTATTTTAAGCAGTACTTGCTCTTGGTGATGTCAGGAGAGCTTTGAAGTGGTGTGGAAATGGCAGCTCCACTACAATTGTAAGGGTGATGAGCCATTAGGGAGTCATCTTAAAGAGATTCTCTTCAAGATTTTTTCATGCATCAGAAAGGTCTTCTTTAACATTTAATTATATATGTAGATGCTTTCTTAAATGTTGATAGAAGTATTGTTTTTTCCTTTTCTAGGCTGATCCTATAGTTGCTTTAAGAGAACTCTGAAATTACTAGGAGACTTTTGTGTGTAGGTGTGTGCCTGCGGTACATCTCTGTGCATGGTGGATTCAGTCTAGTGTTGGACCTTGTGCTTGCTGGGTGTGTGTGTATATGAGGTGAGGAAAGCATGGCCTTGAAACTGAAGACCTGGGTACTTCACTGGGCAACAGAAAAAATTAGTCTGCACTGTTTAATATTTCTGTGCATGGGATTGGAACCTGATTTGCTCCTTCATTTCTACACCATGTATAAAGAACTGAAAACCCAGGTATGTTTCTGACTACGTGACTTGGGTCATCTAAGTGGAAGAGCTTAACAAAAGTGATACTGGTTCTTACTGACCAGGTATCATTAGGGTGGGAGCCAGCACTACTATTCTGCAGCTCAGCTCTCTCAAACTCTTGTGTACATGGCTTGCAGGTAGACAAACCTACAGACTTGTCTCCCATGGGTCTACTTGCAGGTTTGGGAACACAAACTACTGGAGGAAAACATTTGATGCAGAAAGGGGTGATACATAACTGAGTCTTGGACAGAGTATAAATGGAGTCTGGATGGTAAATCAGCACGACACTTGGCTAAGATTAAGCTGTGCTTGAAAGTGGCAAGTTTATGCAGATGGTCTGATTTCTAAAGTCTAGATGGGATGATATGCTGCTGTGTGGACTCATGAGTTCACGTGTCTGATTTCTGCTAACATAAATCTGGAAAGGATAGAATAAATGCAATAGAACAGTAAAAAAAACCTCCCCAGTTCCCATGCCCTGTAAGTTAATGAGTATTTTACTTTACTTTTTAAATTCCAACATGTTTTAACATTGCTGCTCTTACTGAAAGAAAACAGCACAATGCTTTGGCACCCCCTGACCCCCTCTCTCCCCCCCGCACTCTAATCCATAAATTCAACTTCTCACCTGTCTGTCTTCCTGCCTTAGTGCCTATGTGCTAGTGACAGATGTAACTTCCAAATTTTGACTGTAAACTCTTCCTGAAATATAGGAGATCTGTCTGGAGTTTGATGCTGAATTGGGATCATAGGCTAGAGTACTGTCTGAGGGTGGGGGGATAGAACAGAGAGCAGATAAGAGAATATGCTGGAATTAAAAACTTAGGACAAAGTCTGGCATGGTTTAGAAAGGCCATGGTACAGCATGGCTAGCCTTCGCTTTAGAGGAGTCCTTCAGCTACATGCTAAATCACTGTAGTTTTTTGAAAGTATTCTTGCTAAGCAAAAAAAAAAAAAAAGTTTCAAAGTGAGTCCCCATAGAAAAGCAGCTTAAACTACTAGTTTTCTTGAAAGTACTCTGGGAGCTACTGACCTGTCAGCCTCGCCTCTGTGCCTGGGAAGATCATGGAGCAGATTCTCCTAGAAGGCCTGGTAAGGCACATGGAGGACAGGGAGGTGATCAAGGCCAGCCAGCATGGCTTCACTAAGGGGAAATCCTGCCTGACAAACCTAGTGGCTTTCTACAACAGAGTGACTGCATCAGTGGACAAGGGATGACCCGTGGATGGGATCTGTCTGGACTTCTGCAAGGCCTTTGACACGGTCCCCACAACATCCTACTCACCAAGTTGGAGAGAGATGGATTTGATGGGTGGACTGTTCAGTGGATAAGGAATTGGCTGGATGGCTGCATCCAGAGGGTAGCGGTCAATGGCTCAAAGTCCAGAAGGAGAGCAGTGACAAGTGGCATCCCTCAGGGGTCCGTACTGGGGCCTGCCTTGTTCAACATTTTTATCAATGACACAGAGAGCAGGATCGAGTGCGCCATCAGCAAGCTCGCAGATGACACCAAGCTGAGCGGTGCTGTCGATGCACCAGAGGGATGGGATGTCATCCAGAGGGACCTGGGCAAGCTGGAGAGGTGGGCCCAGGTGAACCTCCTCATGAGGTTCAACAAGAGCAAGTGCAGGGTCCTGCACCTGGGCCGGAACAATCCCCACTATCAATACAAGTTTGGGGAAGAGGCAACAGAGAGCAGCCCAGCAGGGAGGGACTTGGTGGTGCTGACAGCCAAGAAGCTGGACATGAGCAGCCAGTGTGTGCTTGCAGCCCAGAAAGCCAATGGCAGCCTGGGCTGCATGAAAAGAA
>JANIJG010016871.1:0-22980 GCA_024611175.1 Megaceryle torquata
ACATTGCTGTCCCATGGAGAACTTGTTGTCTACCGGGACTCCTAAATCCTTCTCCAGAGGGCTGCTCTCCAGCAGATCACCTCCCAGTCTGTACTGGTGCACTTGATTATTCTTCCCCAGATGCAGGACCCTGCACTTATCCTTGTGAAACCTCATTAGGTTCTGCTCTGCCCAGTTCTCCAGTCTGTCCAAGTCTCACTGGATGGCCACACAACATTCAGGTGTATTACTTGGTAAGAATGAAAATATTAAAATTCTTTTCAGCTTTTACACTTGGGCACTGCTAATATACCTAGTTTTAGGCCCATAAGACATAAAAGTACTCAAAAAAAAAATATTAAGAGTTCTATTTATATTAATACCTGCAGTATGTATTTATCCATAGATACAGAACTAACAATGCACAGTTGCAATAGTCTTCAGTGTTTCTTCACCACGTGACATGTGGAGCCTTCATAGCATTAAAAAAACGCTACATAAAAATTACAATATCCCTGAGACCCTGGCAAGCATGTCTCATTTTTGTGATAGGAAGTCATTATTATGCATTATCCGTGGATTTGCATCAGAACTACAAAAAACTGTTCAGTTTTGCTGTCTTCTAGGCTAGTTGTTTAACTGCTTAAGTCAGCAAATCTACTAAAAAGGGCCACTATATTACCAGGATAGCAAAGTCAAAACTATCTGGTTTCAGAAGTGCAATACAGCAGCTACAAACTGCATATTCCCCGCTTCAATACACTGGGAACTAGCTCCTGCTAGTGACAGAATACTTTACTATAAAGATCATTACTCTGTTTCCATATGCAATTCCTTTTAATATGCAAGATACTGCTGGCTAGGATCATAGCTCAGCTGCAGAAAGTACAGAGACACTCTATAAAATCTAATTTTAAAACAGCTCGAGTACCTATGAAGTATGACTGCGCTGATGCATGGAACAACCTTTATGATGTTTTTGCCTTCTAGATTACTGGGTTTAAGTCTCATACACACTTACCATATATCTTGTGGTAGGTTTAAAGTTATGCTGCCTTTGATTTCATCCCCAAAGCGCAGATACCCTAGAGTGGCTAATGAGATATACAAGGTCATGACTATTCCCATGCCAATGTTCAGCGCCTGTGGGAAACGCATGGTGTCCTTCATTCTGTTTTCCAATGGGAGTACCTGAAAACAGAGGGAGAATAAATTATATTTTATGTCCTCACAGTAAAAGTATTTTTCTCCCCTCTTTCAAAGACAATTTCCAAAATATAGGTGATTTTATTAATACATAAGATTACTGTACTGTAATTATGTATTATAGCCCAGAAGATCACAATGTTTTATGCACCCAATAGAAATATTCAATTACTGAAAAGCACCTATCTTGGTTGGAAAATAGTATCAGCGTGAAAATATAAAGCAGTATTTATAGGTTAGAAAAACTGACAAGAGAAACTTAGGGTGCCCACATGAAAACACAGAGGCAATATGAGTAACATGAAATCTTTTTGTAACAGAATTGTTCAGAATCCAAGGGCAATTCTATTTTTATTAGGTACATCTGTACTGTCAGTCTCTATCACAGAGAAACCTACCATGCACATGGCTGACACACAAGCTCATGTTCAGCAGTCAGTCTCAGCTCTCCCCAGGCAGAAGGCAGCTTGACTCCATGACTACCAGAATATGTACCCGCACTCTTTTTCGTTTTGCTGACAGAGATAGGGCCAGGAGCACCAAGCACTACTTTTTCTAAACGTAGCAGAGGTGCTTTGAGCCTGAACCACAGCCAAGCAATGTTGCTGGGCTTGCCACCACTTCAGAGTGAAGATACAGGCATTACAACCATTACTGCACACTCTTTGTTGGAGTGACTACCTTTTATGTGTACTGTACAGTGTACAGGAAAATATACTTAGCGAGTTCCAACTTATGTTTTCAGCTACCACACGAAGTTTCCTTGCAAAGCAGGAAATTCAATTAACAAGCTCACATGCTGCTCTTCCAACTTTGAATTTCATCTGCATAACAGAATCTTTTATGTCTTCATAAAGACACAAGCTGAGGGTACCAGGATGCTCCTAGACAAGCACACCTTCCCCATGTTTTTCAGAAGAATGGTACATTCATCTCAGACACACAATATGGGATATAGTTCAAGATTAAAACATCTAATTTTGTATGCCTACAGATTAAGTAAAATGTCTAAGCTTCTGTAATGAAGATTGGTAACAAAAAGCTACTCAATACAGTCAGCAGAATAAAGACTGCTGCTCAGCTTATCTTCCAGTAGACATGCAGGTTATACTTGATTAACAGGATGTCACTGTAATTAAACAAGCTTGTTGTCTCTGGGTAACACTCATGTCAAATCTAATACAGACAAAACAGCTTCAGTGCAACAGGCTTGCCATGTAAATGCTACTGTCCATCACAGAAAATTGCTTTTTAAATGGCTGGATATTTACTGTTTTCAATTTAACCAACGTAAGTTACAAAAAAAGCAGATTTCACCGGCTAATTAACAAACAAAATGGTATATTTGAACTGCTGCTGCATTTTTTTTTTCTACAGGGAAATCATTCCTTTCCTCGTGTTCACCCACTGATACTCACTTCCTGATCTATTATTGAGTATCTCCACTGTCAATTTATATCACATTATGTTTCTCTTATGCTACAAATCTTGAAGAAGTCATTTGATACTTGGGAACATAAAGATCTCTAAAAAGATGTATATTTGGAGGCATTTTCAAATTTTCATTCATCTTCAATCAAAATATATAATACATCTTAACTAAGAATCTTCTTTATAGAAATTAGAGCCTCTACTGCTGACATTTTCCCTCCAGAAAGCAATCTGAGCTTGGAACGTAACTTAATCTGGTGGAGAACAGGCAGAGCTTCAAAACTTAAACAAATTTTTAACTGACAGCGTTGAGCAGCACAAAAAAATCCAAAAGGAGACATGTGGCTAGAAGTATTACCGACACAGAGAAAATACATTCATTTCTCTAACTAAATTATACTGTGTCCATACTATACCTACCAAGTCATCTTTTTATACTTCACAAGAAAATTTACCAGGTAGTACAGACAGCACTCAGACTCTCTTGTCCTCAGTTGCAATTACATTGATTTAACATACCTCCATATTAAGAGCTTTGAAGTATGGAAATTACAGGCAATTTTTTACTTCATGTCAGTTTACTGGTTTTGACTTCCTAAAAATAGATAGCATTTGAACCTATACAGCTAATAAAAATGCTCATTCAGTGTGTATCTGTTAATTCTCTGGTAAATAGAAATGGACTATATTTTCTGTGTAAGTTATGCCATGTTCTGCAGCTTCTGGGAATCTTAACAAGCACCAATTGTTACAGTAAGATCTTATTCCAAACTAAGTTATCTCTGCAGCACTCTAATGGCAACTGTTTGTCCACCTTACAGATATCAGGAGTCTCTTAATAAGTTCACTGGCCCAGAGATTTGATTTCCAGAGTCCCTGGCATTCATTTTGTAAATTCCTAGCAGAAGGACAGTAGTGAACTCATAAAAATCACAGAATCATTAAGGCTGGAAAAGACCTGTAAAATCATCAAGTCATTAACGCTACATGACCATTAGCACTAAACCATGTCCTGAAGTGCTATGTCTACACATTTTTTGAACACCTCCAGGGATGGTGACTCCACCAATTCCCTGGACAGTCTGTTCCAATGCCTCACCACTCTTTCATTAAAGAAATTTTTCCTAACATCCAATCTAAGCCTCCCCTGGTGCAACTTAATCCCATTTCCTCTCATTCTATCACTAGTTATTTGGGAGAAGAGACCAACACCCACCTCAATGCATTGTTTCTGGTAGCTGTAGAGAGCAATAAGGTCTCTTCCCCAGACTCAACAATCTCATTTCCTTCAGCTGCTCCTCACAGGACCTGTTCTGCAGATCCTTCACTGGCTTTTTTGCCCTTCTCTGAACTCGTTCCAGCACCTCAGTATCTTTCTTATACTGCAGCACCCACAACAGGACATGATACTCAAGGTGCAGCCTCACTAGTGACAAGTACAGGACACCATCACTTCCCTACTCCTGTTGGCCATGCCATTCCTGATAAAGGCCAGGATGCTGTTGGCCTTCTTGGCCACCTGGGTACACTGCTGACTCATGTTAGGTGGCTGTCCACCAGCACACCCAGCTCCTTTTCTGCCAGGCCCAAGCCTGTAGTGTTGCCTGGTATTGTTGTGATCAAAGTGCAGAACATGGCACACGGCCTTGTTGAACCTCATATCACTGGCCTGGGCCCATCAAGCCAGACACATACACAAATGAAGATCCAGTACAGATACTCGCAGATCCAGAACCTGGACACACATGTCAGCCATGAAAAAAAAAATCTTAAAACTTTTCCACCATGCCTCCTGGCAAGAAAGAGATCCTGGAGACTGACTGTCCCTCTGAAATTGCACAAGCCATCTGTAGGGGACTACTAATAGGCAGAAAAATGTCCTGTGGTTTCACAGTCAGAGGGTGCTCAAGTCAAAGACTACAGGGCTGCTCATTATGATTCCTTATTTCAGACAAAACAAAGCCATACAGGCTATTGATAAAAATGCAGAAGATAAAGAAACTTCCCACTTTCTGATTACATCTTCAATTGAAATAACAAAATGTTACATACGCATGACAAACACTGGCTATGGTCATTTTGAACAAAAAGACTTTAAAAGAAAAGTTATGTTGAGAAACTACACCTGGATACCATGTCACCCATTACAAGAGAGACTGACAAATGGTGGAAGTTGAGCTGAGGGCAGTCAAGGCAGCTAGCAGGCTGGAGCACGAGAGGCAGATAGCTGAGCTCACTCAGGCTGAAGAGAAGGCCAGGGCAGGGAATCTCCTTGAAGCCTTCAGCTAACCAAAGGAAGAGAGGGCTTGCAGAGAAAACCAAGCCCATTTGTAAGAGGTGCACTCTCAAACAATGAAAAGCAACAGTGACTAGTTGCAATAAGAGTTGGACAGAATGAAAAAAACCCAAACAAAACAAACGAGCAAAACTTAAAATGAAAACAGCTAATTGCTGGAACAGGCTACTAAAAGGTTGTAGAGCCTCCATTCTCAGATACTTTCATAGCTCAGCTGGATAGAGTCCCAAGGAAAGTAATCCAATTGAAGTTAGACCTTTTTTTGAGCAGCAGTTTGAACTTGTCCACTTCCAGAGGTCCCTTCCAACTTAATTTTAATGTGGTCTTATGGATAAACATTGTTATTTCCGGCAAGATGCTATGACTTCTCATAGGTCATATGTGAAAAAAATGAAGTGATTATTATGAAAAATTCAATCTAGACATCAATATGTGAATTGAAGTAATGTGAAATCAATCAAGAGCAAGAACCATTTACAATTCCTCACAGGTAACCTACAACTATTGTTCTATTCTATTCTTAACAACCGTTTATATTTTACTTTTCAATTTTTAATCTTTTCATGGTGATTCTAGTGATAGGAAGTACTATGGTCAGGGAAAACTTTGGGGAATAATCTTGTCTCCCGAGCAAGTTCACCAAGGACAGAATGTTGGAGGCAAGAGAACTGTGAGATCAATGAGATGATTTAAGTTTCAGAGTTTCAAAGACTTTTAAACTTCTCTTTTTTTTTTAATGAGTCTTTCCCATGCTTCTGATTTCTATTCTCTGCTTCCTTCATGCTCTTTTTCCCTCAGTTCACACTACAGCCTTGTCATAGCCCTAAACACTGATGAAATCTGACATTTTAGATGAAATTGATCCTTTTCATAATTTCTCATTTTCCATCTTTTTTCTCCCTCCACTTCTTCTCTGTCACCTGCTCCACAGAGATTTTCCTATCATTTTTGAGACACTGGAACATGTCCCACTGTTCTCTTCCTTGATACTTAATGCTTGCTTTCTTTAGTAACTACTAATGTTTGGTTTCTTAATTTTCAAAACAAACATAATTCATCTTCCTTTCATCCACCAAATAAACTCCAAACTACCCATATGGTACTGGCAAAGAGCACAATTAAAGCTTTGAAATAAACTGGCTAATCTTCCATCATCCATAATGCACAGTTATCTTCCCTTTCATTTCAAGCTGCACGAAGTAGGTATAAACAGCCCCCAGTAATACCACTGTCTCCTCATTCCTTGCCTTGAATACTCTGCTACACTCAAGTCTTTCTACAACTAAGCTGCAGGCAACTGTCTACTTCTAATCAGAAATTTCTACTGTATGCTTTGCATGACTGAACCAAAAAAAAAAAAACCAAAAAACCAACCAACCAAAAAAAAACCAAAACAAACAAACAAACAAACAAACAAAAACACCAAAAAACCCCCCCCCAAAAAAAAAAAACACAAAAAAACCACAACAGGGTTCAGACTGCAGATAATCAGATAAACTGTGATTTAATTGTCATAGCCCCTAAAAACTAATCTTGTAATGGATAACTTAATAGCAGACATGCTTAATGTTTAAATACATATGGTCATTTTTTCCTTGTTAGGAAATACCACTAAAATGGCAAGAATGAAGCAATCCTCCACCCCTCTACACTTTTAAAGTATTTCACATAGAAGAGGCAGCTATATGGACTTCTTGATTAGTTTAAGGTACAGACAACTCGAGAATTTTGGAAAATGAAAACCGATATATTCATCAACATTTACTCAATTAAAAAAATAAAGAAATCTATCTATAATCATGTCCCACTGCAACAAAATAAACCTGTGTTCATTCAAAGCAAAAAAGCTGAAGAAGCTACACTGTTATGTTTTGCTTGCCCATCTTTGTCCATCTCCTCTTTTACTGTACAGAAAAAATCATACAGAATATTCTGAGTAACAAACTATTATTCCATCATTTTCAGATAGATTTTTAAAGCTCACTCTCTTGAGAGATACAGAACATCACTATTTTGCAAGGAGTGCAATAAATCACTTAATTTTCCTTAACAGATCGCTCATGACTGCAAATAAAAGGGTGGCTACTATTACTCAAAAGTTAGATGCACGCCAAATGTGTGACCATACATTAATTTTTATAGTAAAAGGTTTACAGAAAACAAATAAATCTGGAAGCCAAGGTCTCATTACAGAACACCACCTTCTGCAATCAGCTGACCAATTCTAATCACTCCAAAAAGCAATCTTCTTGTATTCCAGCAAAGCAGCTTCAAACCTGTTTCACTAGGTAAAAGAATTACTCAGACCCACAGGAAAACAAAACAAAAACCAACAACCAAACTATTGCCCAATTCTGATAGCCTTGAAGGAATTCTATAAATCCTACTTATCTTGTTATTTGAACCTAGTGTTTTCTCCAGCTTTTTTTTTTTCCTTTTTACTTTTTTATGCTTTCTTTTTTTTATGAGTTTCTTTATTACTTCATTATGGCATTTATTTAATCTTCAGCTTGTTCTGAAATTGAAGAGAAGTTATGCAAGTCTGTGTACTATCACGTCTTATCTGACTTCATTTGTGAATGAAATCTAAAATACTTCCCTACAATGAAGACTGAAAACTATAAAGCAGCATCTTAGTTCTGTCAGCATTTTAAAGTATGTGACTTAGCAAAATCATTCAAGTGTTATAGTCTTACATTAGTATGCAATTTTATCCAGCAAAAGATATATGTCAATAGAAAATTACATTCCTAACTAATTAGACAGTTCCAGACCCACTGTAGTTTTACTCCCCCTACCCCGTCACTGCATTTGGAGCTGTAGTACACAGACTACATAATACTACATTCTGACATCTCCTCTATAGTTTATGCTACGCTCAAAATTTCTGCAAGATAAGTGATAAAAGAAAATAAAAGTTAGAAACACAGCAAGTGTTGCTGGAGAGTACATTGCACTGCAGTATTACATAATGGTATAGTAAATGACCAACTATATCTGGACTCCTTCTGGTTCATAAGTTAAAAATTAAGTTTCCTAAAGCTGCAATGGCCCTTAAACCTTTATGCCAGCCAAGGATCAAACCCACATCAAATTCAAACTACCTTAAATAAGTCATAATGATGACAAAGTTGTCACCTATCCATATCTGCTTCTTTGTAGGCAGGAGCCAAACAACTTAGGAACTTCAATCTGTTTCAATACAAATGTTGGGTTTTTTTTAAAGAAAAGTTTTCCCAAAAGTTCTTTTGACTTTTATCCAAAATGCTCTTCCACACACATGTTGCTTTAGCTTCTAAAGTGACATGGGACAAATTATACATATATTGCAATGTACTGCATGGGGCTGAGCCAAACCCATGACTGCTGAAATGAAAACATAAATTACAATATTTTCCATCAAGGATTAATGAGTATCACAGGAAATAAACAGAATTAAGGATCCTGCAAAGTTTTACAATTCTAAATATAGAAATTTCTCTATCCTGGGATAAGGAACATTGAAAACAGACAAGCACACTCCTGGACCAAGACATTTAAAAAAAAAGACACCAATATAGAAAGCCTAGCAACAGAATGGGGTTTGCAACTCATATCTTATTTTTAAGGTGATCATCATTGAAATAAATAATCATCCTACTTTGAAAAAAAACAATCATCCAAATTAGAAGGAAGGGAAGACACTGACAATTTCATTTGCTTTTCTTAGAAGATCTGAAAGCTTCACATACTTCTGTTTGACATGAGAGCATGGCACCCTGACAGCTAAACTACTCATTGCTTTTTCTGTGATGGACTAAAACAGTTCAAGGATAAGACAAGTTGAAGAACACAAAACAAAGACAAGTTGAAGAACACATAGCATACCACTTCCTACTTTAATTTTCTTTCACATGCCTTCAGCATTAAAACATTTTCCTTTCCACCTCTTCCCTTTCCTTTAGGATTTTTCTTCTGCTGCTCTTAAAAAATCAATACAATTTTTAAGCCACAATGTTTATTAAAGAGCTACTACTGATGCTTGTGAAAATGTTCAACAGCATATGATATGGGCTCTTTCAATTCCAGGAGAATATGTTCTCACAAAAATTTTGTGGTTCAGAAACACTATTCTTCAGTGAACATTTATGAAGATTACTGAGTTTGAAAGTCCTCTGACAAAATCATAGGTCTATTAATATCTAGTATTTTAAATCATACAATAAAATCACTTTACTTTAAAAAATGTTCTCTCCATCATGCTTGATCCAATAAATAGAAGTTATTCTATGGCACACTGTAGATTTAATTTACAAAATAAATATATTGGCAAAATATTTAAGAGGTAAACTAGAAATTTAATCTTATTTATCATTATAGCACTGCAATGCTACCTTCAGCAGTGAAAAGGCTGTTCAGAATGGGGGGGGAGTAAAACTACTATACATGGTAAAGTTAAGATGCTGTCATTTAAATGGCAGATATGATGGTCTAAAACTAAGAATTTATTCTAGTTACCTGCCCTCTCCAGGAGAAGTAACATTTTTGCATCTTCACAGCTATATTCTAAAGGTTTGTCATATCATGAAGACTCATATTTAAATATCACTTAGACAATTCCATACACTGAAAATAAGTACTTACTCAGAATGTATCAGAAATGAGGAAATCTAACCTGAGACTACTACAAATAAGTGCAAAATAGCAGAATGTTAGGACTATTGACTGATGGGGGGGAGGGTAAAATTTTGAAACCAAAAAGCAAAATAAAACTACCTAAAATATTTCTTCCTGACATTATTTAATTATGGTGCTTAATTATATGCAAAATTAGTGTGAGTATGTATCTCACTCTGGCTCTACTGCACATACAGGTTTTCCATTTAAGACAGAGTCACATCCAAACAGAATGGGCTTTGTGCCTCACTGAAGCCATGTGTATCAGATTCCAGAACAGACCTGCCACAAGGTGGCAAAGCAGAATATGACAGCCTGGCACACTGTCACTCTTGCTCTTTTCCCATTTCTCCAAAGTCACTGAATCACATAATAATTAAGAAACATTTCAGGCAAGCAAGCAGTGAACTTAAATGCCTTTATTTTCCTATTTCTGTAAATGAATGTGTGACTTGGGTTTTCTAAGGAAGAAGAAACACTTGGATATTGCAAGCATCAGGTACGGGATGCTGCCTAAAAGAAAGTTATATTCAGGAGTTTGTAAGAGTTGTAAATATAGCAAGGATAAAAATTAGAATATGCACAAATAGTTGGTTTTCCAGGGTAAAAGGAAGTTTCTCCATACTCAGGAAGTGCAGGATATCAGTAAGATTTAACTTGATAAAAAGGTAATAGCAAATTGCCTGAGATTTTGCCAATATTCAGCTGAATACAGCAGATGATTAATTTTTTGCAGTTTCTGATACTTTTTTTTATCTGCTACATCTAACAATATTCTCTGTTTCTACATACTTGCCCATAATCTTTTTCCACCTCTATTACATCACTCATCTTCAGAAGTGTTGTGGTTTAAGGGTGAACAGACTGAGTCAGGGGGACAGGTGGTAACCCTGTGACCCTAAGGAGTCAGAGGGCAGCTGTTATTCCCTCCCCTGCCACGCTCCATAAAAGAAGGAGACGGGGAGTTGGAGGGTTCTTCCTTCCCAAGCTCTGGGAGCTGCGAGGGCATCTCAGCAGGGCTGGGTCTGGCTCCATGCAATCCATCGCCAGCCCAGAGCAAATTTTGTATATGGTTCTGTATCTTTCTGCCATCAATATTCCTTTTTCTGTTTTTCTTCTGTTATTCATTACATTTGTTATAGTCTTAACTTCCAGTGTTGGGTGAGGCATTTTTCTTATTCCCCTTTTTATCCTCCCCTGGGAGGGTGGGGGGAAGGAGCTAATAGAGAGAAATCCTGCTCTGTGTTTCACGTAGGCTTGCCCTGAGCCTGAAACAGAGACAATAAGACGTTCAAACCAAGTGATTTTGTACAGTAGCTCTAACACACCTCTTGCTGACACGACACTGAAAGTCCACATTTACCACATACAGTTAGGAGGAGGTCATCTCCATAGCTATTAATCCAGCCACATAAACCTGTGTATCCAAATGCAAAAATATCCTCTGAGAACCTACCCACCATTTGTATTTTGATGATACAAGCCTTTGCTTCATCTTAAAAGGACACCAATGAATGATACACCCCAGTCTAGAGATGCCCCAAGCAGATTTAGATGATGTCATGTTACCTGTTAAATTTCTGACAAATCCAGTCTGGTCTTAAAGATAACAGAAGAGTGCATTGGGTTTCATTAGTTTTTGTAAATGATAATACAAATCTGGTGAAAGAATTTTTGGCAATTGAGAGGCTTTTATCTCAAAACTACAGGCCTAACAAGCTTATCTGGATCACTTTTAAAAACCAAATAATGACATTTTTAAATTATAATCTACTTATTTTTCTCTTTTTTAAATCTCCTGGCGTTGGTTAGCTGCTGCCTAATATGATTCCAGAGCCTGTCTTTTGGCATAAAAATACCACCCTACCTTCTACTGCAAAACTGTGGTATCCAAGTTCAAAAGCAGTTTGAATAGAGATGTTCAAGTAATAGCCTTAAACATCAGAAGCCTCATTTTCCAAACCCAGAATTAATATTGGAAAGTAACACTTTCTCTTTGCTAGGCTAATCAGTCTGCAGCACTCAACAGGGAAGAAAACCCAAAACATACTGAACTGGACAAACTATGCTTAACTTAGCATATTTATATGTAAGAAGAAATACTATCCTTCTTGTTTAAACATTATGAATCTATTTCATCCTCCTTCTCCCTGAAGCTTATATTAAAATAACTCTTCCACATTTGGATTTGGTTTATACCTTGAATGAGAAAGCCAACCAGATTTCCACTGCAAAACATTCATTAAGTGTAAGTGCTATTATATAAGCATAACATTATGCAAAGTTATTACCTTCATATGGTAATGCTACAGACATATCCAAGCCTGAAGGCTTTGCTTTCACACCCTTCTGAAAAGTATATTCAATGGGTTTAACTGCATCTTGAGCACACTCAGGAGCACAGTCTGAAGTTACTTTTTAATTCAGTAACAAAAATGACACATTCATTATAAAATCAGACTTACCTTTGGAATATGAAAGAGGCTCTTCAAGATAGTTCTTAACAAAATAATGTTACATGTTCTATGAAACACACATTAACTCCATTATATCACCTGCAGGTCCTGTATTCAAGAAGGAGTGTTGGCACTCTTCTCTTCTGTGGCCTAAACACCAGCCCTGCGATTTACCTGCCATTGGAAACCCACAGCCAGGGAGAAGCTAAAGTTCAGAAGGGAAGAAGTAGCTGTAGATTCTCCCATCCCCAGCAGAGCCCTCTAGTCAGAAAGGTCCACTGAGAGATGAATATATGTTTTCTCCATCTCCTAATCACTATTGCCTTCTGAACCAAAATCTTCACTTTACAGACTGAAACAAACCCATGTATCTTAAATGGTCTGCTACATCCACTTAATAGTATTTAACAGTATTTCTGTTGCTTTACTGTTCCACAAACTGTATTGATGCCACTGGTCAGTACAGCTTTCACAAGGTCAGCCTGATGATCTTAAAATCTTAACTTACTTGAAATCCCAAATCAACTCTCAGACTATGAATGATAAACACCAGACTGCCAGTACCTTGCTCTCAGTTGCTATTCGCTAAGTACTAAGGGATCACTGGGTAGCCCCTGCTGTCAACTCCTCCTGTTAGCACACAGTGATGGCTACCACCTGGATGCCAAGACTTTCATAATTTGCAGCAGATATCTTATACCAACCAGCAGTGACCCCATTTTTACAGACAACTCATACAGAAAACACTTTTTAACCCTGTTCTAAGTGTCACTCAGAGTTTAGTATGCATTAACATTCATCGGGGCTTTGATGGCACTAACCTTATTTCTGCTGTTGTAGCAACAAATGAACAACTTGCCTGGACTATAGCAAAATGACAAAAATTGTTCAAATCTGCATTAAATAAGAGTTTAGGTTGATCTTGCAGACAGATAATGAGCAGCTCAATTCATCCCAGTAGCCTCATAAATTCATTATATTAACTATTTTTATTTTATTGAAGACATCTCAAAATACTTTTATTACATAGGCTGATAAAATGTTTAAGTAGGTCTTAGTCTTACACGGGTACTACTTTCTAGGAACTGCCTTGCTTTATTTGAGATTCTATATTTCAATTATAAATAGGCTACCCTTCCTCCTTTGAGTTATTACAGACAAGCCAGTAAAATTAAGATTCATAAAAATGAAATATTAACCATATAAAGTTGAAATGTGTGTCTCTGCTTCACCCTTCTTTTTTATTTCATGCCTAAACAACTTTATTTACTACTGAATATTCAAATCCATAAAATAATTTCTCCTCAAATCTCTATGGTGCATGCAACTACAGCATAAGAATGCACAGCAAACATTATGCATGTTCAAAATATCCCTGAGAGGCACAGACATATTAACATCATTTTGCATCTAAGGAAGAAACATTAAGCTCTAGATTTTCACTTTTATTATAATTTTAATTTGTAAAGGTAGCTACATTATTCTAATGGTTTTGTATAATGTACACATAGAAAGTTTGTCAAACCATAATGAAAATAAACATTAGTTAGTTTGTAAACACCAGTAACAACGGAAAAACACCAGTAAAGGAAAAAAAACCTAAAATACACTCTTCATTTGCCTTGGAGACTAAGTAAATTATGACCAAGCAAGAGATTAAGACAGCCTATAAAAAAATATATGCAACGTATAACATTAAGATCTAACAATATCAAGCAATATTTTTATGTTTTAAAGTTACAATTTGAAGGAAACCTATATTATATGCTCTTGAATAAAAGAAAGAAAAAAGTTTGGAGTTCACTTAGAGATGTTGTAAGTAACAACCAGGGATTCAATCAAGCATTACGCTCTGGGCAATTCCTGAGAAGTTTACATCACAAGTCAATGCTACTACCAAAGATGCAAATTTAAGGAGCTCTCTAATGAGAGATCTAACATGCCAGAAAATAATTACCATAAATCAATTCTCTACCTATAATTCAATGAACTACCATTATGAAATGGTAAGTTTTCCAGACTTGCCTCACAGGATTCTCATTTGACACTTCCTGGCTACAAATATAAACCCACGTGTCATGCAGCATTATGAACCACATAATGGTAGGGATTGGAAAGGACTTCTGGGCATCATCCAGTCCAACCCCTCTGCCAAAGCAGGTTCACCTAGGGCAGGCTGCACAGGAACATGTCCAGACACGTTCTGAAAGTCTCCAGTGAAAGAAACTCCGCAACTCCTCTGGGCAGCCTGTTCCAGGGCTCTGTCACTCTCACAGTAAAGAAGTCTTTCCTCATGTTGAGGTGGAACTTCCTGTGTTCCAGTTTGCTCCCATTGCCCCTTATCCTATCACTGGGCACCACTAAAAAGAGATTGGCCCCATTCTCTTGACACCCACCCCTCAGGTATTTATAAGCATCGATAAGATCCCCTCTCAGCCTTCTCCAGGCTAAACAGCCCCAGGTCTCAGCCTTTCCTCATTAGAGATGCTCCAGTCCCTTAATCATCTTTGTAGCCCTCCGATGGACTTTCTCCAGCAGTTCCCTGTCTCTCTTGAACTGAGGAGCCCAGAACTAGACACAATACTCCATATGAGGCCTCACTAGTGCAGAATATGAGGACAGGCTGAGGGAGTTGGGGTTGTTCAGCCTTGAGAAGAGAAGGCTCCGGGGAGATCTAACAGCCACCTTCCAGTACCTGAAGGGGGCCTACAGGAAGGCTGGAGAGGGGCTGTTTATGAGGTCCTGCAGTGAAAGGACGAGGGGTAATGGGTTTAAATTAGAGATGAGTAGATTTAGATTGAACATCAGGAAGAAGTTCTTTACATTGAAGGTGGTAGAGCAGTAAAATAGGCTACCCAGGGAGGTGGTTGAGGCCCCACCCCTGGAGATATTTAAGCTGAGGCTGGACAGGGCTCTGAGTAGCCTGGTCCAGTTGAGGGTGTCCCTGCTCACTGCGAGGGGGCTGGACTAGATGACCTTCAGAGGTCCCTTCCAGCTCTAGCCATTCCATGATTCTATGGATAGAAGAACTTCTCTTGACCTTCTGGACACACTCTCAGTACATAAGCAACAATCTAATACAAGTGGGATATGTATCAGACCTACTGCACGACCTGCATTTACATACACGCAGTAAGCGCAGTCTGTCCCACTATAACATTTAAAAGCAAGAAACTTAGTATATAGCCCAATTTCTCAGATTCACTGAGCATGGAGGTTTTTTTCCCCCCAAGACCTGTAGGCATCAAACAATCCCAGACACAGACAAACGTCTGCTTTCCTAAGACAGAACTTCCAGATGACAGAAGATGTCCAGATACACTCAAGAAATATGGTAGCTCAACCTCCACCTTCCTCAGCTCACAGTTTGAGAGAAAGTCAATTAACAGTGTAAGAAATGGAGATTCACAGTCACTAGATTGAGTTCTGACAGTTCCAGAAAAGATATTTGAAAACTCTCCTGTATTATGTCAGTGGCAATCATTTCAGATTAACTGAATGCTGATTAGGGGTTGTTTTGGTTTATTTGGGGTCTTTTTGGGAGGGTGTGGTGGTTGTTTGTTTCTTAGTTTTGAGCATAGAGCAACACCTGCTGAAATGTGTAATTATATTAGTAACAAGTGAAGTCTATATAGTAATTCCCCAACCATTTAAAGACATTATGATCTACCTTTCCCAGAAGTGTTTTTGGCTATTTTTTTAAGTATACCTCGTGGAACAACAATGCTAACTGACTTGCAAACATGAGACACAATCAAAAAGCCTTCTGAAGTAGTAATATGAAAGTAAAAGAGATTCACTTTTAAAATCCAGATTTTTGGAGTGATAAATCTAATTGACATCTTTCATTTTCAGAAGGCAATGAATCAAAAAACATTCTGAAACGTTTATCCTTTTTCATATCATCTCCATCTCTATCAAGTCAAATCTGTAAGACAAGTTTGAGGTAGGAAGAATAATACATTTCTGATAAATCACTTTGTCCTCTGTGATCCCAAAGGAAAAGAAAGATGCTGAATACATTTCTGTTTTTACACACTCATCACCTAAAATGAGCTGCTGAATCACTGTAATTATAGTATCATCATATTATTAGCCAAGTACTGTATTATTATATAGCATTTTATGATACTAGTTATTATTCTACTATTCTTTCAATCTATTTGGAACTAAAGGCATTCTTGTAATTTGTTAAGGTGCTAAGTATCCAAGTACCAACTGGACAAACTCCCCTTTGATGGGGATGTTGTGTCCTCTACTTTTGCCTTATTTGACAAGACAAATTAATCTTTTTCATATCAACATGAGAGACTAATACTTCAACAAAACCAACTAAATAACAACAGGAGTAGAACTGCCTGTATCACATTGTATAGCACGGGTTCAAGTATTTTGAAGAATCAGTAAAAAGCACTTACCACACCAATTCCTTCAAAAGCAAATATTGCAGTCCCAAAAAACAGGGGATATTTCTTCCAGCCAACCACAGGAGGCAGTTTTTGAGGATCTACTATACCCTAAAGTAAAAAGCAAAACAGTTCTATGTAAAGCTCATTAGCTGTTCCTACAATTTTGACTGATCTGTTATGCTGTAGGAAAGAAAACAGTACTTGTTCACAGCGGTGTATACACTGCTATTTGTGATCCATGGTTTTCCTCTCAAATTTAGTCCTTTATATACACTTATAGCCACGTTCCCACCCACACACAGACACTTGAAGATATACTTATTCTAGGTTCCTATCACTGACACCAGAAATTTTCACATTTAAAGTATCACACTGGTGTCTGTGAGTGAGCATCAATTAAAACAAAAAGGAAAGCTCACACCTCAATCTTAGTCTTCTGCAAACTTACGCTGTTCTCCGAGTATTGCATTTTCTTATTCGCTTTTATACTGCACAGATATTCTTTAAAACCACAAAGGACAGTTAAAGAAAATCTTTCAAATACAAGCTGAGTTCCTGCAGAACAATTAATTACTTTCTATCTCCCCCAGTCTCTGCATGTAATTTCTCCTGTCTCCTCACCCAGCCAATACCTCATGCTGGCTTTTCTGCCTTCCTCCCCATCCTCCACTTCCCACTCGTTTCATAACACTCATGGGAAAGCTTTCTCAAAAAATACTGGCACTCACCACTTACACTGTGTGTGCAACAATGTCTATCACTTATCACTTTCAAAATCGTAAGATAGAAAAATGTAGAGGATTCTAAATGTGGGGTTCTTTTTCAGCCATCAGTTTAATTGTTCCATTATGAAATACCTCCAAATATAAGAAACAGCAGCAACCCAGAAAATGCAGCAACTATTCAACTTCTCAGGAGATGGAAGCCTGTAATATGTATTCTTAAAGAGTAAATTTTTCCTTGTTGTACTGGAGAAACACTAGGCATAAACATTGCCATTTTAACCATTTTTTCTGTTCCAACAAAAAGATTGACCACAGATCAAAACCTTGCAAGTTCTGTGTGCAACCCATAAAAATTAACGTATTCTTCCACTCAAGGACTCTAAGTCATTACAATACATATTTTTAAGTGCAGCAGTATTAGCCTTTCTTTCAAAGTACTGTAAAAGTCCATGATTAAGCATGCCTCAAGTACTAAGGCACCTCCTTAAATTAAGATGTCTCAATTAAATAGAAGATAATTCTGCCTGTCAAAAATTGTCAGTCAGTACATATCTGTAAGAGAACAACTGCTACGTGTAACAGATGCAACCTGCACACTAAAAGGTAAGATAATTTTTTTTATACTCACTCTAACAATATACTGGTAGATGATCACCAGGCTGACAGCCATGGACAGATTGGCAAGCAATGAAAGCAAGGATAGGCTCTTAAGGTCACGAATAAAGACGAGGAGGATCATAAATGGCAGGAAACACAGCATATATATTCGTAAATCAGTACTCTTCCTCTCAGAATAACTGCTGGTGGCACTGACATTTATGGGAGCAGCCCTGTTTTCCAAGAATCCTTCATGGACCTGTAGAGAAAAAAAAAAAAAAAAAAGTGCTAAACAGTGGTAGCACTGAGTCTCTCTTTACTGTCACATCACTGTTCTTCTGTAAGGGAATTTGACCTTCTGCTTTTACCTGCTCAGCACCAGGAATTTCAGGACCCCTGTACTCTCAGTGGAGAGGGGAAGATAAGGCACTTTCAGCAAGTGTTCCATCCTTAAGACGAGTGATGAAAGATCTGAAAGTGTCGTTACCTCACCACTGACTAAAGAGGAAATGCACATGAGCAGTTTAGATCAGATTCCTTTCAGAAAGAAAGAGTTTGGTAAATTAATGCTAGCAAGGTGGATCTAGGCCTATATTAAGAGTTTGAATTTTCCTAAGGAGGATAAAGGGGTTAAATGAACAACTGTTATTGTACCTGAGTTCAAGCACCTAATAACCTTATGCCTTTGCCATGCACATCTTAGCAGCATATATACAAAACGATGTTAGAATATAAACCCACTTGTCTCTCTCAATTCATAGAATCATAGAATGGTTTGGGTTGGAGGGGACCTTAAAGTTCATCTAGTTCCAACCCCCTGCCATGGCAGGGACACCTCCCACAAGACCAGGTTGCTCAAGGCCCCATCCAACCTGGATTTAAATTTAAATTCAAATTTAAATTAAAAATGATTTTCTTTTTCACTTTTCATTTTTTTCCTAAGTAACATTAACTCAACTTTAAAAACCATGAACTCTTAGAGGGCTGAGAGTCCTGTATCCATTAAACTGCTATAAATTAATGCCTATAGATAAACAGGAGTACACAATGTGAAAGTGCATTAGGTTTTTTGTATATAACGTTACGATAGTTACCTGTGGTGCAATTCAGAAAACCAAGCACTATTCACAACTCTCGTTGCTTCTTTTGGAAAAATGTTAGTGTGGCCAAAATTTGTTTTGTGTAAATAGATTCTGTGCTACATGCACACCACAATAATCAAAACAGCAAGAGCTGGTGATCATTCTGCTTACTGCAAAATGGTGACAGCTCAAATCCATTTGTTTTAAATGCCTTTTCCTTTCCATTGCATTTGCCATCTTACAAATCAGCACATGACCGTGCTTAATGTGTGCATGCTGCAGAAAGCCTTTGGCTTGATGACTACAAAAAGATAACTAGATGGTAGGGAAAAAAAAAAAAAAAGTTCCTTATAGCATAAAGAGACTTAAACAAAAATGAGAAATTGATATATAACAACTGAAGGCAATACTCTGACCTGTAAGAACTGTCAGACAACCAACAACTACAGCCACATTCTTAAAACTTAATATAAAATTGTATAACCCCTGCAACCCAGGAAGTATACAACTGTAGCAGTTCTTAAGTATTCTTAAGTATTATTAAGCATTATTATCCTTATTACACAGTTCACAGGCATGGTCTCAAGACTGATTAATTTATGGGCAATTATTGCCATGTGGTTTGTTCTTTAAATGTCAGTTATTATCTGATCAAGTGAAATAAGATCGTAGATCCCGCCTCAAAAATCCAAACATGCTAAGCTGTTACAATAGAAGGGCCAAATACAACGTAAATTTTTATGTAGCCATGGCAGTTCTAAGCAAACACCACAATTACCACTGCTTAATGACATCTATTTTATTTTGTAGGCCACAGTAACTCAGGGCTATTAATATTTTACTTTGAGGCAGAAGATGAAGGGGAGAAAAGAGGACAAGCTGGAGATACTGTGGGCAATCACTGGCACTATTAGGCTTCCATGAGGCAGAGTGGGAGTTAGTCGATAACATAAAACGAAGTGTATGCAAACCCGGTCATTCAAACTGGCAACTCTGCCAAAACTCAGAATTCAGAAGTTTAAGAGAAAAAATAAAAATAAAAATTGCACAATTCACTTTATTTCCATTGTTTCAAACAATCCACAAACTCAGGAAGCCAGATTTTTTTTTTTCTCTGCAACAAAAAATCACTAGACAGAATTTTCTCATTATGAACAAGGGAAAGACAAAAGATACAATTCTGCAACCATGGGTTTTCCAGAAATCTCTCCTTAAATGACAACAGAGGACACCAATCATTATGGAAGCACTGACTGCAGCCACCTTGCAAAAATCTGAAGCATCCCTTACAAAGACATTTAACATACGTTACTTTTCAATAAGCTAACTTCTTTTGAAAGCCATGAAGAAGAGCTAAATACATCTAGAACTGAATTCCAGTGAATTCACACAGCTACAATAACTCCACTTTGCCAAGTAATATGTCAAACACTTAAACAAATTACTTCCCTAATTTCATGTGAAGTTCTCTGTAGATGCTTCCTGCTTTTCCATCGTACTTAAAATAGAAATACAGAGCAAACACTTTAATAACCTTTCACCTTAATAACAGTCTCGTGTTTACTTGCTTGCATGCATTTACAGGTAGCCAGAGCTGCTCTGCACACAGGGACACATAATAGGGTTTTCCAAGAATTAGTGTGATTTGAGCACGTAAGTCCTATTGAAAAGCCCAGGTACAATAAATATCTAACCTAATGTGCCTCGATTTATATAAATTTCTATTACAAAAAAATATTAATACAAAAATATTCTTCAAAACAAACTGCAGGCAGGATACAGTTCAAGTTCTAAAATAGATTTTTAAAAAACCACAGTATAACCCAACATCTACTGAAATAATTTTAAGCATTCAACCACTTCAGTTTTTCTCTTAAGAAAAAGACATTCTATACTTATACACAATATTTATGCATTCTGTATTTACACATATTTATATACATATATATTTACAGATATTTATACATTCTATATTTATATATAATACACATTCTATATTTATACACTTTTTTATACAAAAAATAAAATAGTCCTAAAATCAGATTTTTTTTTTTCTATTAATACCACCAAATTGCAATTAGACACTCTATCACAGTTTACTGGCTAATATGTCTGGGAACTATACTATACAATATTCCATATAATTCCATTCAAAATAGGTCTACTGTGATCCGCTACCCTGAGGATAGGCTTATGATCAGACTGCACCTACATGTTGAGTTAGGTAAGAGTGGTCATAAAAAAATATTTATAATTAGCTTTTCTTTTCACAAATACACAAGGAGCATACTACAGCTGCACACAAACTCTCCACAACTATTAGCAGATGAAGGAATGTTTATGTAGAATGAAAACACAGACAGCTAAAATTATCAGACTCAGACTTCCCGACCGCAGCTTCCCACCTCCCACTTGCACATTTCAGATGAGTTGTATTCCTACAACAAACCACAACAATGCAGTGTGCTTTACAACACTGTAAGCATGGTACCATTTCTCCCTGCACTCTTCCCTACCTCAGCATTCACCAGAGGAAGGAAACAAGAGGCCAAATGGATTCTCAGAAAGGTCCTGACTTGCAAGAGCCTGCATCAGATCCTGTGCCTTGAAATACAGTTTAAAAAAAGAAGTCAGGGCATCAAAGACAATCTAGCTGAGAGAAAAAGAAAAAGTAAACTCCAAACCTGCTCAGTATAGACTAATATTTTTAGCAAACCAGGTTTGTAATCACAGCTGTCTTAGTCCCAGGTATAAAAAGCACCTATTTCTTCTATCCTTATAACCCAAAAGCTGCAATTCTAGGTCTGGAATAGATGTCAGTTCCACAAATTCACAAAGTCTTCCTGCTGCTCCTTCGTCTCTTCTGTATCATCTCTCATTTGAGTGACTTTGCTTTGTCAAATCTCCTACCTACTACTGTATTCCCCAGAGTCTCCTCCATTGCCTCATCCAAAAATGGACATTTGGATTCAATGAAACATGAATAATTCAGGTTAGATGGGACCTCAGGAGGTCTGTAGTCCAATCTTGCTCACAGCTCCATCAGCTGTGGGGTCAAACCAGATTGTCCTTCTCCCATTCTCCAGTTGGGTCTTGAAAAATTCTATAGATAGAGACTGTATAACCTCTCCAGGCAACTAGTTCTGGAGCTTGACTGTCTTAAAGTTATTTTTGCCTCAAGTAAAAAACTCCTGTTATTTTATGACCACTTTATCTTGTTCTCTCACTTGACCTCAGTAAAGAGATGAGTTTTGTTTTCTAAATAACTTCTTTGCAGTCCTGGGGGTACTGCTGTTATGGTTTCTAAAAGCCAGCTCCTCTCCAAGCTGAAGAAGTCCAGTTACCCCAACCCTCACAGGGCAAGAGGTTCAGCACCAATCATTTCATCAGCCCTCCCCTGAAGTCACTCCCATTTAATAATGACTTTCCAGCACTGGGGATATCCAAAACTTGACAAGAGTATTCTAAATGTGGCCTAACAAATACAAGGAAAAGGGTAGTAATCACTTCCCTCAATCTACCAGCAATTCTGTTCATGCAACCCAGGATGCCATTGGTTTCCTTTGCTGTCAGGGCAGACTGCAGGCTCATGATCATTACCACTATCTCTGAGCCTGACCACACAACCTTTTTTTTTTCCCCCAGATAGTTGTCTATTTGTTCACACATCCATCCAGTCCATAACAGCCTTATTTGAATACAAGGATATCGTCAGAAATAGCATGAAAAAACCTTGTTCAAGTCAATGTGACACCCCGTATTTTCTCATTACATACAAATTCAAACTTTTTTTTTTTTCTTATAGAAGACAATCAAGTTGGTCATTCCCTTGGTAAATCCATGCTGGCTGTTTCCAGTCACCTTACTCTCCCTCACATACCTAGAAACATGTTCGAAGAAGACTCAAACCCTGATTTTCAAAGGGACTTAAGAGAGGCTGACTGACTGGCTGGCTCACAATTCTTTAAATTATTATTTTGGCCTCTTATGAAGATAAGTACAACACATGCCTCTCCTCAGTTCTCGGGGAACTCCCCCACTCTGTATGGTCATTTGGGGTTGTCACGTGAAAAGTGTAAAGTAATTTGGCAGAAAATAAACCCCCTTGCATTCCAGATGGTCCTCAGATATCAGAGGGGCTGG
>JANIJG010016871.1:23080-40667 GCA_024611175.1 Megaceryle torquata
CCAGCTGCACTCTACCCTGAAAGCTTCTCTGATGTTATACCTTTCCTTAGTGGGTGAACAATGCTGCACCTTTAATACAACTTTAACTTTTAAGTCACCTCCAGTCATTATTCCACAGGGATCATTCTCTTTTCAGTGGTGCCCAGTGATAGGACAAGGGGCAATGGACACAAACCAGAATACCGGTGGAAGTTCCACTTAAACATCTCTTCCCCTCTTTGCTCTACATGGTTACAGCTGTCATTTTATGAAGGTATTTTGTAAATCCACTCAAAAAAATGGAACAAACCTTATTTGTGATAGCCTACATCCCAGTGAGATCTGACCAACCTCAGAGGATTATTCTGCTCATCCTGGTTTGAGTGAGAACAGAACTAATTCCATTCAGTGATTTTACTTTTCAGCTCAGTCTCTTCTATCTGCTTCAGGCAGTGATAACACTCAGTGAGTATAGGAGTAGTGTTACAGTTACTACCAAGGACTGGTGTGCAGAAAGGCTCCTGCTTATACTTGCTCCTGTGCAGAAGAAGGTCACTGTGAAATCTTATGCACCCATTGGTGGGTGCTCAAAGTAAAAGGCCACCTCTGCAGGAAGAGGCAGCCAGGACAAGTGACCCTAAACTGACCAACAAGGGATTCCATCCCATATATGTCATATTTGGTATAAAGCTGAAGGATAACAAGGGAGGACTCTGTCTCTTCTGCCTTTGATTCTCATCCAGGTGTTCCTGAATCCAGGTCTGGAATCTGGTTCCCATCTGCCACTGAGCCCAGTCTGGGACTTTCCCAGTGCCTGCTCCACAGCACCAGTGGTGATGGTGACATAACTGTGATCAGGAAGACTGGGTTCAATATTGGTTTTGTTTATATTCCATTTTATTATTATTGTTACTTTCATTAAAGCCATTCCAATCTTTCTTTTCTTATTGATTAAGTCTCTCTCCCTTACCCTCCTCCTCTTCCCCTTTGGGGAGGGAGGGGGGTTAACAGAGACCATCTGTTACAGGTCTAGTGGGTGACCTTGACTATTAGTGGCTATTAGTCTTTAGGTAAATGAAAAAAAGAAAACCAGCCCTGCTTCCTGAAGCCTATCCTATGGAGGATTAAGGTTTTATATACAAAAGAAAAAACTCAACAGGTGAGATGGTTAGTTAAGTTCCACTTAATCCCTAATAACTGCTGAAACTGCACACACTTATCAAGGCAGAGTGTTTTAGAGAGTAGTTTGCCATCAGATGAAGAGGTTACTGTGACTGTAACACTGCTACAGACAGCAGTATTGTCTGGGTGAGAAGGTTTCTGAAGTCTACTCTCCACTAGCTATTACTCGTGCAGCAAACTGTGAAGCACATGACTTCAAAATTAATATTTCAGTTTATTAAAAAAGAAACAAACTTTTGAAAGTTTCAGATCAACTGCTGATTGTAGAATATTTGACAGTAAAGAGCAGCAGAGGAAAATGCTAGTGAAGATGAGATTATAGAGATATGTTCAGGTGTTGGCTAACAATACCATCACTTTGAGAGTGTTTTACTAGATGTTAAAAAAAGAAAAGAGATTAATCAGGTAACACTTAAAACCATTCCAGCAATTACAGCAATTAACAAAATGCAAAGCAGCAGGGGGACTTTTTTTTTTTTTTTTTTTTTTTTACTTTTTCTCATATGCTGTTTAGTTTAGTGTGAGTTTACTGCTGATTGAGTTAGGGTGCTCTATGACTCACTGTCTGTCTAACCTAGTCTCTTAACTATGAGAATTAATATCATCTCAGACTCCTATTCCAGACAGCAATCACTTTCAATCTCCTACTGATCTCTGCTAGTGTATCACTGCATACGACAGTTATGCTGGGCCAAGAATATCAGATACTTTGTCTTTTTCTTGAAGAAACAGAATAATCTGAAATATAATAGGAATATCAACTTTGACAAATCTTTTCACTTATCCACCCAATGGATTAGTTCTTGAAAAAGGCATGCATATATATTCTTCCATATATGTCACAAAGCCCAGTGAATACTGTTCAGTTTCTAATCTGAACATAACTTATCTGCATTTTGTTCTATGTTATCGTGACTGTACCTGTGAGTTCCACAAACATTTCCTTAAACCACATGAGGAAACATTGTTATGGATTTAGAAAGGAAGTACAGAGCCACTGAAATCACCAGGTATAGTGACGATACCAGTCACAAGATGACTTCCATCAGAAGTCATTTCAGTTATTCAAGCTTTAACTTACACGATGGTGTGACGTCTGAACCAGCTTTCTTTACAGGAGTGCTTTACCTAATATGTTATTTACATAGCTCCAGCACAGCATCCACCAACTTCAGCTGTATCCAGGGAGATCAAACACTTCTGCAAATCTGGTTATCAGATTCTTTACGTCAGGCACTCAGAAAATGACTAATGCAGAACCACTGAGGGCAGAAAATTCAGTTCAACTGATGAACACATTTCTTATATAAACTATCTCAGAAGCAAGAAATAATTTCCTTAGTCTCTTTTACCAAGAGCACTGTTTTCTTACCTGTATCCCAAAACTCACTCTTTCTGTCACGCAGCCTATGGACTTTTCAACATCTAGCAGGATCAAAACGGTAGTCTTCGAGCTCACTGGTTCCTTGGAATTCCTTCCTTATTCAGCTTGGACTAACACACAGTACAACAGACAAGGCCAGATCTGGCATAAAACCAGTATGTTACAAGGCAGATAGAAATTGTAGTGTAATTCTGTGATTTGGCATGAAAAGGCCAAAGAAGTGTTTCACAGCTCATTTGGTTCTGCTGTTTTGTTATCACTGTGTACCCAACTTTTCAAGCTACATGTTTTTTCACACTTCTAATTTTGTGTCCAAGTACAATTTCCTAAGCTCTTGGTTTCTTACTGTTTTACAAAAGCTGGGAGAGAATAAAAATAATCAAAATTCCATTAGCATCCCACTGATGGGTCATCTTCAAAGTCCTATAAAGTGCTCCCACACAGGAAGAACTTGTGTGGCATTTTTTAATTTTATCATCAAACAGTGAGAAAAGGAGACTTTTTTAGAGAACTCAGCAAATACCCACAAGCAATCTGATAAATGCCAAGACTCAATGTTTTCTGTTACCCTAAATAATTAAAGAGATTTAAAGCAGTACCAATTTATGTCCTTTGGTGCCCTCTACGGGACAGACTTCTGCAAGAGAAAGTTTCCAGGAAGAAACCACAGCCTTCTCCCTCCCAGAGGAAAGAGCACGGGGCAATCCGAATCACATAGACTTGGAAGTGGGAGTTCTGAATTGCTGATGACTTTTAATTCATTCACAGGGTACATGTATGGGGTCTCTACAGCCACTGCCTTTGCAGAGTTTACTCTTCTGTAAGATCTTGCAGTCCTTCTTCAAGAAGACAGAAATAGGATTCCTGAAAATGTTTCATTTTTTTCCAAAATCTACAAAAGCCAAGGTCAGTGAGTTTTCAGTTTTGCCTTTTGCTTGACGTCAAAACATATATAACAAGTGGTTGATCAGATAAGTATTTGATAGGAAAGATTTATATTCAAACTTACATAGTACAAAGGATGTAATAAAAATCCTTACTTCAGAAGACCAGCAAAAGGACATCAGATGTAAAATAGGTTTGTGATAGATTGTGACAGTGGGACTGTAGTTTTTAAGGTTGGGTCTGGGCTTTTTTCTTTCACAAGATGCAAATTACAGAGTATCCAGATTTCAAATACACAAATTGACCTCATCTTCACAACTTCTTCACCTGTAGCACTTGGAATACTTTTTAAACACAGTATAAATACTCAGCTACAAGAGGAGGAAAAAAAAATACTATCTTCTAACTGCCCAAGGGGACACTTATTCCTCATTAAGGTAAAGTAAGCTATGCCAAGACACCTTCATTCTAACTTCTTGGTATAATCAGTGTCCTCGTGGTTAATTGATGCTCAGTAATCTGCCATACCTTATTGCTCACCAACTTCACTAATTACAGAAGCACACATTTAGATACAGGCTCAGAAAACACAGCAGCATACATTGGTGGAGTCCTGGCATCTTAATAAGCCCATGGAGGAGAGAGCACCACGAGCTCCAATCGCCTGTGGCTCCTATCTGAGCAGCCAACCTGTGCTGGCTGACCACCACTTCAGGACCACCTGCTCAGACACACAAACTGCTCAGTGTGCAAAGAGGAAGGGGCAGCAGACATTAGGGACCACATCAACAGAAAAACTTCCATCAATGAGAAAAAGAAGAGCTTAGAAGCACTGGAGAAGGAGAAAAAAAAAATGTGAATGAAAGCAAGAGCAATTATCATCAAAGCAACAAGCATGACTTTGATGGCTTTAGTGACAGTTGTAGGAGGGGAAAGGGATAGTTGGGTTTTATTGAAAGGTTTGGAGGTTGCTTGGGAAGTGTACAGACATTTGTGACTTTCATAAATATGGCATGATGAAATATCTGATTTTTAGACATCTTTAAATAAATCAACTTGCACAAATGAATCAGTGTTTTTCTAAAATTAACGTCCATTCTATTTTAAAATCCGTAACAAATTGAAATGTGTTTGCATATGTTTAATACTACATATTATAATAGTATTTACAGAAAAACATACTAAATGCTACATGGAAGTAGTGCTATTCAGCATTTTCATTAATAACACAGATGATGTACTAAGCAGGGTTTAAACAGCTATTTCAGATGGATAGTGAAAGAATATTGAAAAACAGGATTAAAATTCAAGCTTGAGAAATTAAAAATCAATCCAGTAAGGAAAAAATAAAGGATTATATAGGTAAGCAGAAAACATCTTTATGGAAAGAACCATTAGAAAAATTGCCTAGAATGCAGCTCCACAGTAAGACTGAGAAACCACAGCAGTTCACAAGTCAATTATGAGTTAGTCATTACATGCTCCTGCAAAATGACCATTATACTGATGTGTCAAGTCTGCAATGTGATCTACAAGACCTGTGAAAAAACCTTTTAGCTCTACTGGACACAAGCAAAACTCCCAGCTAAAGTAGCATAACCAACTTAAGGGATGAAACATGGAAAGAAAAAAAAAATGCAAGAAGAATTATTAGATTCTATCATGTCTCCCCCTATTAGATGGATAATTTATTCTTTTCTATTTGTAGTAGGAAGAATAAATTATCTATCATGTCTCTCCTCTATTGGATAATTTATTCTTTTCTATTTGTAGTAGGAAGAATAAATTGTTATAATCTTTGACTATTATTATCATCTTTGACTGTTTTTATCATCTTCCTAAGGGGAGAGATGATAACAATATTAAAAAATATAGAAGTTATCCACTAATAGAAAAAAATAACTTACTTAGAGCTAGAACATGAAATAAAGGACTTGAAACATCAGTAAGAAATTTTAAGCTTCTACAAAGAAGAACCTAACAGATAAGAAAGCATTGGAACTGACTACTAAGGAGGCTGTGGAAACTTCAATGTCAGGCATTTTTGAGAACAAAAATCAGGACTGGTTTAGACACAGTAGATTCTGTGGCAGATAAGACCATGTCAGAGTGACTAAACATGAACCAAAAAAAAAAAAAAGAAAGAAAGAAAGAAAAGGTGAGGCTTGTGGGGAAAAAAAAATTTAAAAATAAATTGTCAGGGACTAGTTTCAGCCTTATTTTCTGTCATTTCTACAATTAATTTTTAAATTCAACAAACACATCAGAGAGCAATGATGTCACAAACACTTATACATGATCTGAACTTAGCTCACCATGCACATTGCTCCTTTTTACCAAAAGTTCTTTTGTGGAAACCATGGTTGAACCCACTCTGTGCATCTTTCAACTTCACGTTTTACAAGTAGTTCTGTTCAACTTTATAAGGATAGGAAATAAAAGTGAGGAAAAAGGAATCTAAAACATTGTTTCCACACAGTAACATTACTCACTTGTTTCACATTTTCTGCCAAGAACACAACGTAAACACTACAAAATCCCAGCTGTGTTATCACTAGGAAAAAGTCAACAATACACCTGAAGAAGAAAGAAAAATAATAATAAAAAAAGTTATACTTAGGATACAAACAATTAACCCATTTCTATCTAATATGCAATTACTACTCCTTTTTGCAGTAGTCAAAATGCTAGATTTAAATGCCACATTAATCTCAGGAGCACTGCAATGCACGTTCTTCTTATGGCAAAACAGGGTGGTTTCATTTGTGTTTGTTTTTTAAGGTAACACTGAGCAGGTATCAAAGTTTGTCAAAAAAAAAAGTGGTACTTGCATATATTACAGCAGCATAAAACTCAAAGATGGTACAAATAAAAACAACAGACATACATATCCAATGCACAGATAAATTCTGCTGGTGTCTGTGACCCCTAACACAGCAGTTTTCCACCAGGGCCAGAGATGAAACGTCTCACGCAGTCCAAGTTATACAAGTTTCATCAACTCAAGATAACAAACATTTTCACATCTTAATAAGTGGGGTTTTGGATACTGTATCTCATTATAAAAAATACTCTAAACTACAGTTGACTGCTTTTGAAAAGTGTTATACACAACAGTGGTCTGAAGATGTGCTGTAATGAAACTCTCGGCCAGAGTCAGGCATATAGCACAGATCTGCTTCAGAGAGTGGATTTGCTGCAGCACAGTGTCTCTGGAAATTGAATATACAGTTGTGGCTTGTAACTCTTTGCTGCATTACAGAACTGTCACTATATTTCACTAGAAACCAATTTTCTTTCTAATTAAGCTCTACTCCATTCCTATGGAGTCATCACTAACTTAAAAGACTAGCTCACCTTTTCATATTCAAAACAAATAGCCAGAACACATGCTGCAAGATGCTACATCCTTGAAAGTAACAACCAAAAAAAAAAAAAAAATCTTCTTCAAGCAAGGAAAAAGACCAACCCACTTTACATTAACATTGCACATGCCTGAGGTTTTTAATTTCCTTGCTGTAGAGTCATAAAATATACTCCATAAACAGCCATACAGCAACAAATGGCAAGGAAAAGAATAATGGTCTTTTTTTAAAAGTGGGATAAAGGATTTAAAAGGCAACAAGCTATTAACATCTGCATATCATTATTGAAAGATACAGTAAATATTTCTCTATTACTTGTACGTTATATTTAAACAAGAATCAAAGAACTGCTTTGCTTCCTTTCAGAATAAACATATTTAAGTTATTAACCTTTGCAGTGTCAACCCACTTAAAGAGTGAACTCTGATGCAGAAGAATGTGTTTATAGTAAAAAAGAATGAAAACTTCAATTCCTTCACTACATTAAACAATACAGAATGTATTTCTGGTTATACCACATCTCTTCCTATATTACTAAACAGACTTCTTTTCTTCACAGCTCTTATAGACCTGAAAATTGAAATGACTAACAGAGGGAGACAGTCCTCGGCACTCCCATATCACCACTACTAGCTGGCTGCAGGAAATAAATTACACCGCATAAAAATATTTCAAGCACAAAGAACACATCCTTAAAGCAGGTAACATCTTAGTAAAAAAGGAAATATCCAACCATTCAAGTGTAGCCATTAATCTTTAATAATGAATTTATTAAATTAAATTATAATGCAAACTTACCGTCCCCAAGAAGCTCGTTTCTGAATAGCAGTCAGTGGTGCCACTTCCATGGCATAACTAACTGTATCACTAAACCCCAGCGAGGATTTTTTCATCCTGAAACCCAAGAGTGAAGAAAGAACAGAGTTACTGGAAACCATGAGGGCCTACATCCCTACCACAAAAGTGTTGGTGGCCTCCCAGGATTATAACAAGTAATCACTTGTGGCACTATTCTGCGGCTACTGAACCACCATGCTGCTTCTCCCTAATTCAACAGTACTAAATCAGATTCCTACAGAACAATTTTCTTGCTAAATTAATCCAAAATTATATTCTTATAATGCCAGCTTAAGAAATTCATGTCAAATCTAAAAGTCACAAGAACTTCAACAAGATTCAACAGATTTTCCTAGACAAGCAGCCAATCACTATCGTTTCAGATCACAATTGATCTTAGCTTTATGTACATCTTCAAAGGCCATTCAGAAATAGAGAAGAAAAAGCAAAGAATTCAGGAATGACAGGATCCCTTCACAGTAGAGTATCACATCAAACTGTTCAGAGAGGTTTTCCAGCTACAGGGATATGAACAGTTTTACGTTTCTATTCAGTTAAAAAACTTCTCTGCACTTTTTAAATACAAGACCCTCCTACTTCTTACACCTGACAGTAAGATAAAAATGTTTAATAAAAGCCACTATTAATCAAAACACTCTATCAGTCAAATTGGAATACCTGCTGCCCCCCGTATTGTACATCTCACTTGGAGGAATGTCTGGTGGTTTGGGGTTTATTTTTAACACATTTTTTCAGCACTACAATTTTGAAGAATCAAAGTTGTCACGAACCAGAGACAGAGCTCACATATAATCATGAAATCCATTAGCAGCAAATCTTATTTTATCTTTTATTCCTAGAAAACATTTTCATAAAAATCACTATTTATACATTGGACACTTTTCAAAGCTATGAAGATTCAGAAGCTATGAAGAAAACTAGGATGATAAAAAACTTACAGACTGAAGCTAAGCAACTAAAATTGCCATGAGAATGACTTGTTTATTTGCCAGCAAAGACAGGGAACAGGATACAGGACTACACAAGTTCAACCAAGTTCATTTTGTGTATGAGCAGAGAATATTTTTCTTTTTCTTGTTGTTTTTTGATGTATTAAAGCAGCGTTGCACAAATCATAGTTATCATTTAGTTACACAATAAGAATCTAAGTCATGTTGCATTCAAGATTTTGAGATGAAGAGAAGAAACTGCTACACCATTAGCACATTCAATAGCCAAAAAATCAGAAACAGAATAGAAGAAGGAAAAAAATAATACTCAAATTCACTAACAGAATGAGTAGTTCCACATTTACCTCTGACATAGATAGTGGCTGCAACGTACCAAGATGTGCATACAATGAACAGATATAATTCCTATAAACACAAGGCTGATTGGTCCAACCTGGTGTGGAAAAGAAAAAGGAAGACATGGGGGTAAACAGAATTTTTCATGAAAATACACTAGAGGAAAATCTTTACATACAAAAATTTCACATTACGGCAAACAAATTAAGTATTACAATTTTATGCAACTGAGTTTCCCCCTCCCCTCCTCTCTTGGGGCAGGATTTGCCGCTGATGTTTTAAGGTATTCTTTACTTTTAGTTCACTACCTGACAGAAGGCTACTATGGGGTGATCAAGCCATAAATACCAAATGGGTATGAACAATTTCACTCCTCTTAACAGCTTCATTAAGATATTTGCCAAAAAAAATTGTCAAGAGAGAAGACTGCTTGTACTGCACAATTTGGACCACTTTGAAGTGGCACTTACTGAACATCAAGTCTTCTACTGTATTAAAAAAAAAACAAACCACACCAAAAAAACCTACAACCACAACCCTGATAACTTCTACTATTACAAGCCGTAGGTAAATTTCACATTAAATAATTTGTTTCAGAGTAGAAATTTGACCAAAACTTTTCACAGAAGTTACTTGCTTTTCACATGTAACTCATTCTTAAATGAAAGTATTACAGGATTATTTAGTTGTGAGGTGAAAATTTCATCTGATTAAGTTTTCCCTGCCTTAAGGAAATGCACTATTTGTTACCTCATATAAACAAGCTGTGCTATATCCTGTTTCTGCAGATACACAAGACTGAATTAATAAACTGATGCTGCAATCTAGGACATATGATCTGGCTCTAGAGAAGTAGGGACACAGAGAAAACAATCCCACAATCACAATTCCCTTGAGACATCATAAGAGTCTGAGTGAATCAAAGCCTTTCTTTTTCTTGACAAAGTTTTTGTTTTCACCAGAAAAACACTTTGGCTAAGCAAAAATATAACACATGTTATAAAGTCTTCAAGGTGAAGTAGTAATCAAAAAAAACCAAACCAAAACAAAACAAAAAAACCCACCCTCAATCTTCAGTACTAAATTCACCAGAGGTGAAGAGGAAAAATACAACACAGCTCTGTTGAAGTTGGTAGTGACAAATAAAAAATATTGAGATGGTAGTTTTTCTGGCTTTCTAGATAATTCTTCTAATCCATGAAAAATAATTGAATTCTTACCACAATGCCAGCATTTTTTATTGCAAGTGGAAGACCAAGAAGCCCAGTTCCAATGTTTCCCTTGAGAAGATGCATAAGTGTTTGTATAAACCTGAGGATATTTAAAAAGTCACAGTATTAATAAAATTTTAAAAGTCACATTAGAAGAACGTTGAGTTGGGGGGGGGACGGACGGGGACACAAACCTCACTCTCTGTGATTTATTAAAAAAGGGTCAATTCTGAGTTTAAATTGCTTTAAGGTGGTTCAGGTACTTTAAAGAACGTCTAGCACATCCAAATAGTTTTTCGTCATCTTTACACGTGAGTTCCCTCAAATAGAACACACAAGTCTGATCTTCAGTTCCTTCCTCCAACTTGTGGAAAGTTATTTTGTGTGCATTGTTAATTAGTCAAAATTACCATTTTGCATCAGTGCTATTTTAGAATCAGTAACATTGAAAAAAATTGCTAGCTGCAAATCACAAGTCTGACAGCCAAAGCTATATCAAAAAAAAAAAAAAAAAAAGACAACTTTACCAGTTCTGCTAACATTAACAAACTTTATTTCCAAAGTCTTCTGAGGTCTCTTTAAAAAAAAATAAAATCAGTCAAATCTTCTTTAAACAATGCTTGGATTTGGAGTGACCAATGACTTTACAAATGGGCATCTTGAAATATTTTACGGCCAGTACACCGTTAGCTTCCCAAGAACAGAAAACCTATTCCAAATGGGCTGCTTTTCAGCAGAACTATGCAAAGTCCTGATCTATAACCACAAAACTGTACTGAAGGTGCCAGAAAACCCCTTAAGACAGTAAACTGCCCAAGAGAAACAAGTCGGAGGCAACAAATTTTAACAGACTGATAGTTAAGAGTAATACATACGTAATGCCTTCTTCATTTTGAAGCTGGTAATGCTTCTCAACTGGCAGGAAATTATTTTCATGCTCTTCATCCGAGATGCCATCAGAATTTTGTTCATCAATTAAAGGCTTCATTACTTCCATGTCTGTACAACAGAGTTAACACTACATTAGCGTTAGAAACTAATTTAAAGTTTAGAAGTAAAATATGACTCAAACTTCCCATGCCATGAGTTTTACATGGGTTCCTACTGTAAAGGTGATCTAGGCAGATAGATATGCACAGCACAACACTAAAGAGCGAAAATTTCCTGCGAAAAGTGGCAAACCATCTCATTATCCTTCTTATTATGGACAAACAATTTTTTACCATCAAAATGTGAATGGTTTAATCATTTTGAAAGCTAATATAACATAAAGCAAATCAGTAAAGTCATCCACTGTTACAAAAGGATGTGATTCATCTTACCCACCATTAACTACTGCAAAATTAAGTACTTAGTCCACTCTTATCAGCGGTGAGCAAAAGGCACTCCCCAGAGTCATCCCATCCTAAAATGGATAGGTAAGAGACAGGTACTGCAGGAGATGTCTCCAGTAACTGGGAAGAGAACCAGATAAATGAAGTAGTGCCAGGTCCTGGCATTTGGGTCACAACAACCCCGCGCAACACTACAGGCTTGAGGACGAGCAACTGGAAAGCTGCCCAGCAGAAAAGGAGCTGGGGTGTTGGTCAACAAAAATGAATGCGCTTGACAGAAGCATAGATGCCTAGTAGAGAGCAAAATCAGAGGTCAAGGACTCAACCAGAAAGATCACTGTAAAGCAAATTCATACTCAATTATATGTTAATTATACAAGTCAAGACAGACTTAACCTTTACTACATGGCCTATAGTCTATGAATTGATCAAAAGAAAGATCAGCAAAGAAGTTCCCTCTATTTCCACAGTATTGTGTTGACTAATTCTTAAGGATGACACAACCATCCTATCTCAGCTCTGAGTCACTGCTGAGCTCATTGAAGACTCACCAAAAAACGAGTAGTCCAGTTCTGGAGTAAAAGTCTGTCATCTCAGGGGTCAGAGGAAGCAAAGTGTCAATGCCAGAAGTTTCACCCAGTGGGCAAGTGATTAGACAAATTTTCTTTTTTTTCTTTTTTTTTAATACTGAATTTAAACTAACAATCTGAAACGTTTTCACTAGGAACAAGCGAAACCCAAGTGTGCAAAGCCTGTGACCACGTGAGATGCAGCAACATACAAAAGAAATTGTTAAATTACTTTTCCAGTTTTGACTCCAGAGCATTTTGTAGGATGCAGTTTCTAATGCCAAGCAATTATGACGACAACATGCAGCAAGTCAGGTTCCTTTATAGCAGTCTGAAGGGACCACCATGACTCTCAGGATCAACAGCGTTGGTGAGTATCAGCAACCACTCGGTCAAGGGAGAAAAGTGAATTGCCCTTCTTCCATTCCAGCCCAATGCTGAAATGTTTGATATATACATACATATCCACACTGTTTACCACACAAACAGATCACACTCAGAAGACTCTGAATTTTACAGACATCCCATTTTATTGTTCTCCCAACTTCCTGACCCTCCTTTTAATCACAAGGATTGTCCTTTAAGAGTGGATTTAGACATACTCAAGCACTCCTCTCCTTTTTCAAGTAAGAATTTTTCTAAGATAAGATATTTTTTTCCCCTCAAAAATTCATCTGCCTGTGCCTAAAGCCATCTATAGGTTGTTACCACTATCACAGCTCTGTTAAATTACTTAACTTACTGTCATGTCTAGAGGTGCTAAGCAACTCACTGCTCTGCAGAAATGCAAAGAAAGAAAACAGCCTCTGTCCTAAAGGGATGACAATCTAATCATCCTCAGTTCACCTACTGTGTTATTGTTTTAAAATGTTTTGGTTTTCTAGAACAGTTCGTAATTTTTAACTTTTCTTGTGAAGTAGTTCTGTATCTTACTGAAGGACTGCTTCAGAGTAGGCTGTCCTTCAAACAAAATTGCTTTTGAGTGTTTGTTATGGTTCAGTATCAATATCTTTAAAATTTCTTACTGTTAAAGATTTTTAGAGAACTTCCAAAGAAGTTCAAGTTTATTTTTCCTAGTCATTGGTATCCATCAAGCAGTGTTAAAGAAGTCATCTACTTCTTTGTCACCAAAGAACAACACAATCAGACTGGCAAAATGCACTGAATTTTTCTGAGTTCTACTCTGGCATGAGAATATAATAGCAGCTATTAAGGAACTAATGCATAGCATCTATGTAAATTCGAGGTTACATTAAAAAAAACAGTTTCTGTCCTGTGTAGACTAGAGACATACAGAATTCTGTTCCTACTTTCCATTCTACCATCACAAAATAAATAGAACAAAAATGTTTACTATACTCCTACCGCACTCTTGACCAAGACAACCTGAACATGCATATGTTCATCCTCACAGAGCATATTTTAATATGGAACTCGCCCTCCTTGCTTTCATGATCTTCAGTTTCATCATCTGTTGTCACTGCAGCCAAGGCTGCCACCATCTTCCATATTCATGAGTAGCAGAACCAGCAACAAGTTTTCCAGAGTTGGTACATTAAGCCATTGCATAGAAGAAATCACCCTACAAGTACTCCAGTAAAAGTGTCAATTCTTTGGCCCCTGACACATTGCCTCCCTAGGAAGCATCAGGTGGCAGATGTCCCTTATGAGAACCAGGGCCTGTGAACAGAAGGCTTCTCCCAGTTGTTTAAAGGAGGATTCATCCACCTCCTCTTCCTGACTTGGTGGTCTCTAGGAGACACCTTTTCATTCCCCTGATTGGCCTTACAGCCTTGAGCTATAAGCTCAATTGTCCCACATGGTAGTTGATTGATTATGACAGAAATCAAAGCATTTTTGCATGTAAGAATTAAAAGAATATAAGGATGACAGATAACCCACGAAATGGAGGAGACACTGCCTTTCCAGGCTGAAGCACCATTCAAAGAGAAGCCAGCCTTTTCAACTGTGAGATTGAATGCCTGATCATCACCCCTTTTTTCAGTTTTTCCTCATTTGACTTAAATCCTGAAATTTGTTCAAGAGTGAGATGATGGCAGTAATGAAAACATCAGCATTCTCAAAGAGGCAGGAAGAAAGCTCACACTAAAAGTTTTACATTAGCTACCCACTCAAAAAAGCCAACCTCGGCCCCAAGCTGATGAGCCTGTTCCTGCCTATCCTTCATGCTATACATACTGTCTTTGTACATTTAAATTCTTAAGTTCCTTCAGGCATCACCACTTCCAATACATTAACTCGTGTGGTGAAAAAATCCTTTGCTATCTGAAATGCCAGCAATCACTGTGCTTTTCAAGGACATCTCCTGGAGAAACAGGACACTTTTGTAGTGGACTACTACTCTGCCTGCTACTCATAATGGTAAACTCGAGTTTTAAGGAGATGACTACATGAGTATGATGTCATTTTAAAGAAGTATCTTTCACAGAGAATTTTCACCATACAATTTACTCCTTAAGATTGCAACCAATCATGTGACTTACTATGTCAACCCTAAAGAAAGATAACCAACTTCCCCACCAAAAGTGGTTATATGCAAAGTTTTTTAGTCCATACCTATAGTCAATATAAACCCTTAAAGCTTTATGACCTCAAAGATAATTTTGCTCCACCCTCCTGTTTTTACTTAGCCAAAGTACTAGCCAATTTTCATCCCTGTCTCCTTCAGCTAATGTGAATTTCATTTTTCCTTGTGTTACCACAAAAATCTTTTCAGATCAAATATTGTCTTCAGATTGTCTTTAACAGTTAAATATTTGCTATCGTTTCTGCTTTCTTCTTTGAACACTTCTGTAAGCAGGATGCCAAAAAGCTCTGCAAGTACTGCAACTATCAAGCAAAGCAACACAAAGTGCATTTCAACTTTTCCTGAACAACCATTGCAATGTTAAACTGATTCCTTAACCCACTGGAGAAATAAATCACTGATTCATTACAGCTATATATGACACTCTAGTCATGCATAAATGTCAACAGCGTATCGTCAAAGACCTCTGAAGAATTTCAATCACTAATCAACCACTAGTTAAATTGTGAGATTAAGTCTGTAATGCTGAGATTTATATGACCAGTATTTTCAGTTTTGTATCTTCAAGAGTATTTTTCTATCTTCTAGAATTTGCCAGCATCGTGCCAACAATTATTGTCATATTGACAAAGAACCCTTTGAACTGTTCCTAAATGTACTTAATTCTAAAGCTTTTGTTGCACACTCAAGTAATCTTTTGGTACAAAAGCTCTGCAAAGAAATTAATTTTCACTGAGAAATTTAGTTATTTTTTTCTATACTGCTCAATTAACACTTCCAAAATTAACTGAACCTCTTTGCTCCACAAGGGAAAAAGCTAATCATCATTTTCACTTTATGGGAAAAACGGTGACAAAAGGATGAAGCAGTTTGCCAGAGCTGCACAGCAAGTTAAAGGCTAAAGAGATACTGAAAACAAAGTCAGATACAATTTCCCATTATTAGTTTGCAGAAGGTCACCTCCCAGACAAACTCCTGTCTAAAACCCCTTTTCCAAATCCAATTTAGCAATATGACTTGTTGGTTTTGTTTTGTTTTTCCTTGAGGGTTTTGAATTCAGTGACATCAAATAGAAAAAACATGGATTTGACAGATAAGCACAAAACATTTGGGAGACAAGACATCGCTTAACACTGTTTACATCAGCTGTTTTTACTCAGTTGTGGGAGAAGGAACATAAAGGTCTTGTTAGAGCACCACTTCACGTGTATACTAAATGCCTGGCAAAAAACAGTAGGCATGGGGGGGTCTTGTAGATACTTCACTGCTCAGTCAACTAGATAACAGGGCCAGAAACAGCACAAGATTCACAGTCCTGTGAAATGTGTTTATTAAACTGAGGGTGACCCAGTGCCTCTGTAGTAGGGAAAAGGATTCCATTTAATTAAGCAACTGTTCTGACTGCTGTATAAAGAGAAAAATCAGAACATCATCTTTAACCTAGCCTAAAATGTGAGTTTATGCTATTTTTTTTCTTTGCAGGCTATAGGATGCCATATTCATGATGCAGAGGGCCTGCCCAAAGCCCTCTGTCACCTAATTTCTGTCACTGTGGCTGCTCTTATGCAACAAGAGCAGTGATCAAGTCCCTGAAAAGCAGGTTTTTTTTAATTCAGCATTCCATAACAGGGATCTCCAGACCAAAAAAAAAAATTACAAAGAAAATATTGTCACTGATTACTTTCAGATTCTGCAACTGGCTCAGTAAGAAGCAAGACATATAACTCAGTTACTCCCTCAACCACAGAAAGAAATACCTCTTTCTCCACTTGCCAATCTTCAGCCTATAAATAACCTTCCCAAAATTTATCCAGAAGGCATCAAGCTGTGAAGTACAGCATTGTCCACCAAACACACACAAGTCCAGCATAATCTGCCATATTACTCATTCATGTGCCTCCACAACCTCTGAAGAAATTGCAGATCAACACAAAGTGACTCTGAATGGCAGTGCTAGGGACATGCTTGTTCAGAATTGAAGAATTTCTGTGGCTTTTTTCTAGTTCACAGGGGAACTAACAGATAACCCCATTCAACCATACACAAGCCTTCTCACTTTTTACTTTCCCCTACCACAACTCCTACTGAATACAATCTCGCCTCAAACAAAAATGTATTGCCTGGAAAGAAAATTCAAAATCAAAACTCATCTGGTTTAAAAATTCCTATTAAATACTAATAATTACATTTTCCAGAATAATAAAAGTTTGAATTAGCTTTTGTTGTGTTTGTTTTTCAAGAACGTTAAGGCTGTGTTTGCTGCAGTTATTTGAATCAGTATTTTTCTTTGGAAAATATATCTTTGCGTCATTTATCTCTCTTCAGTACAGCCTGTAACTTAATAAAGTAGATTTATTTTGCTTTATGGTAGAATTTATTAATCTTGAGAAAGGTTGCTTCTAAGCAAATGCTTAAAGTCAATAATGCCACTCAGTACGCGGGAAGAACTGTTTGCTTTTGCATCCCATCTGTCAAGTCCAGAAAACTAATAAAACAAGACACTCAAATTATGAAACCAAAGCGTACACAGGTCTCCACAGTTTATTGTACGCTTTCAGAGGAGTGTTTCTGCCCCAACCCACAATGGATCATTTATTTTTAAAGACATCTAGTCTCGAGTAATCCACTGTCCCTTCTAGACCAAGCACATTTCTACATAATTAAAACACTTTCAAGTGATGACGTGTTGGTAAGATTTAAATTTTATTAAGTATTCAATAGGATCAACCGTGTAGAAAACTTGAGAAATCTTACCAGGTGTTGATTTGCATTTATTAACAGTTAATCCTATTTTTTTAAAAAAAAGTCTATCTCTGGGGTTTCTAACCGAAAAAACTGTCAGATCTCTGAACCTTAGTGGGGAAGGAAAAAAAAAAAAAAAAAAAAGGCAAGCAGTCTTATTTTCTGGTACTAAAATTCCATTGACTTCAGTGGAACTGCACTGGATCACTAAGCACATCACATCCAATAGATGAAATAAAGCATT
>JANIJG010016874.1:0-26427 GCA_024611175.1 Megaceryle torquata
GTAGTGTTTGGTGTGTTTTTGGGAACTTTTTTTTTTTTTTTATACCCAATTCTTTTTTTTTTTTTTTTCTCCCCCCCCCCCCCCCCCCCCGGAGTTTTATGTGCATAACAACAGACCATGCAACTGATATGGTGCTCTGGGGGTGGAGAGGTGGTTTGGTTACCTCAGTTCCCCTCATCCCTCCCCAGTGCACTGTTTAATTCTGCTGGAGCTGCTCTGATGAGACCCATCGTGCACTGCTGGGAAAGCAGATGGCCTTCCTGAGTTTCCAAAAAAACACATCCCAGGAAGACCTGAACACTGGGGAGTAATTAACACTTAAGCTCCTTGGGAGGAGTTGTGTCGGCACTGCTTCTTGCAAAAATGCACCAGGCCACAGCCCTCACCCAAGAACCAATTCAGCTTGTTCCTGAGTGACAGCAGGGTGCTCCTTCATCCCACCAGCTCTGTGTGTCTGAGGAGAAAGGCTTTGCACAGAAGTGGCAGGCATCTTTCTGCTTAAGGGCACCTCATACAGATAGCTGATCAACCACATTTTAAAATCTTCCTGTGTTAATCCTGCAGCAGGTGCAGGGATTTCTCCTGCTGCTTTCTAGGGGATTTCTCTCAATATAGAGTCCAGAGTTGTCAGCCTCTTAACTGAGCTTCTTACCCAAAATGGGGTTTACAGGCTGCTGCAGGTACACGTGTTGAAGCGATTCTCCATCAAACAAAGGTTGTAGGTTTCCCTTAAACATACTTTATTATTCACTTTTAAGGTATGTAACGGAACGAGGGCTGGGGAAAGGAAAAAAATCTGAAGTACTTTGCAGCCCTTCTTGATGCATTTGGGGTTGGGTTTTTTTTGCCGTTTGTTGAGCCTTTTTTTTTTTTTTTAATCCTTTTGAAAAGAAGAAATTCCAAATGAAGCCAGCCTGTGGCAGTGTTTTTCAGCATTTCTTCTGCTGCTGCATTTAAAGCTCAAGCCTTGGTGCTAATTGGAAAAGTTGGGAGGGTTCCTATGCACGAAATGCAATAGCTAGTTTCAGTATTTAATAACATCTTAGCATTTTAACACAGCTCTTTATTTATTTATTAAAATGAGTGTGTGGTATAAACAACCATGGCGTGCAGGTGCAGAATCACTTTTTAATTGTCTACAAAGCTTATTTTAGAAGTTATATGTTGGTCTTGTCGTTTTTTAAATGGATTTGATTCTCCCCACCCCCATTCTCCTTTAGCATAACGTTTCTATTATTTGAAAGACTGATTAAAACACATTTATAGCTGGTTCTGCTTTTTTCAATACATCTTTGAGACATCCCCTTGTCTCCTGACCTTTCCGAGCTACATCATGCACTATGGGATGATTCCCATCTGACTTCCTTCCCAAACAGAAGGCTTCCTCTTTTTTTGAAATGGGAAGCCTATACACCAGAGATAAGTAGATACTGGAATGTATTTATTTTATCTATTAAATGACATCTTAAAAGTTTGGGTGTTTCCCCCCCCCCTTACTCATGTTCCAGCTTAGTAAGACTTTAAAGAGTAATAATTTAAGCGAACTCAGAACTTTGGCGCTCTCATGAGCTCTCAAATTCCCCTCTCGGTGTAAAAGGAACAGTGTCAGGAAAAATGCTAAAACTCAGATTCCTTTTAGAGCACATTTCGCCTGCAGGCAGCTGCCTTTGCTGCTGCCGTGCTGGTGACGGCCGTTCCAGTGTGCTTTTGTCTATTAGCTCTTCAAGGGGATTATGGAAGCTGCCAGTAAATGGCTGATGTCTTTAGTGATCTCCGTAAGGCTGTCACAGAGTTGTTTCAAGCCAGGTCTGAAAGGCCATTTACTTTGCTGGAAGTGCCTCCTATAGTTACTGTTTCCTCTGTTCTTACACAAAGGGGCAGGGGAGGACACTGGAAGGAAAGGGATGGGGAAAGGAGAGGCTGCTTACCTAGTAATTAGCCAACCTGCAAATACCCCTGTCCTGCACAGTCAGTAGGAGCAAATGCTGCTGATGGTGAGCTGGGGGCTGGGTGGAGGGGAGCTGGGGACTGGCAGGCAGAGCCTCGAGCCTCTTCTCTGGAGGCTTTTGGCTCAAGACTGCAGGTTGTGTGGCAGGTGCAGAGTGCGTTTGGTGCAGTTACACTGCACTTAGTACTGAGTCAGTGGCCTTGGCCAGGTGACTGGAGCCTGCCCTAATGCCTGCAGCCATGTCCTTCCTGAGAGCTCTAATTCCATGTGGTCCTTCTGGAGTATAGCTGTTCCAGTCAACTTTTGACCTTAGTAGCTTAGAGCTTTCCTGTACCTTGAGGAAACTGCACATCACACACCTTGGTGAGCTTGGTCCCTCATCTCTCCTGCCACATCCTTGTGGCACCATGTAACGGTGATAATTATGATCCAGCAAAGTCACTCCTCACCCAGGGCATCCAGTTTCCAGTGATGATAGTTCAGTCTGTCCGGCCTATGTTTGCATTTGATCTGACTTCATTCTTTTCCTGTTCCAGCTCTATTTCCTTCCATTCTCTTTCCGAAGTTAACTTTCCTTGGAAAGCCTGAAAACAATTATTAACACAAGGAAGCAGATTTTCTGTCCAAGCACCATATAACTAGTGAATCTTTAAAAACTTGTAATGCTTAGAATTTAAGTTGATCTTTCTGTGATGTGCTGCTGTTTTTGATGTGACTGACATGCACAGTAGCAGTCCTTGACTGCTTTAAGTCTACAAACCGAGCCACCAAGCATGGTAGCATGGCCTTCAGCAGGAGAAACAAGGTAAATTAGGTCATGCAGAGCTCCTTATTTCCATAACTGTGCTACCTCTGTTACCACGCTGGGCTTGCTGGCTGTCACTGAGGTATTTCTGCAGAATGTGAGCCTACAGCACAGCTGTTACCCTCTGTTTTAGACTGAGCAGCTCTAGTTGGGGCTTTATGATGTATGGCAGTGTGCTACCCATGCTTAACAAACAATAGGAGAAATGAAATATTGGATGAGGAATGTTAAGCTGTATGGGGTGGCTGCCAGTCCACAGTCCTGGAAAGACTTTCTCCTCAATGCACTTGAAGGAGGAGGAACAGGTGTTGGGTCAAGACAACGCTCTGGAGCAGACATTGTGGCAAGTCTGGCTGTTGGAGCATGAGGGAAAATCTCCAGGAAGATTTACAGCTATTTGGGTCTGTGTTTGGTTTGGAGTAGCTGTACAGGCAGGCTGCCATGTGCTTCAAAAAAATTATTAAAAAATCTGAGTCATAATTTTCCATGTCTTCTGCAAGTAGTTTTGACGATCAAAACTAATTGCACTTATCTTTCTGTTCCTTAAACTAAGAAAAAAACCTCAACCAACCAAACCCCAGAACAGCCCCTACCCAAATCCAACCATCTCAAATTTAATTATGTATCCTGCTGTATTAATGGTTGTATGCCCTTTCTTTTTCCTCCTTCTACCTGCACCAGACGGGGCCGCATGCGGAGAAATGCCTGGTGGCTACAGAGCATACTGGAAGTACTCTGCTTAGGTTTTGGACCAGTTCATACTGTATTGCTGTTAACTCTGGAATTACGACAAAGCTGTGTTAGAGTCAAATTGGTATCATCTGGCCTAATCACTTCCCAATTTTGCAGAGCATTCCAGGAGTTTTATATCCCATAATTTTCTTTAAGTATATTATAAGCAGCAACAGTTAAGGCAATGCCAAATCGTACGGTTTTCATTTTGGCAAGCAGTCCCTGCAAGTGTTTTTGTATTGGTCGTGTGCACGGCTTCATCTCTCCCTCTATTTTACCCATAATTTATAGATAATCACTTACTGTTCCCTCACACTTCCCGGGATCCAGGCAGGGACATGGAACTGTGAAGGAGCGTGTGGGTTTTAACGTGATGTAGACCTTCGCTCTGGTCCAGTTTGCGTGTGGGAGGGAGGCACCCTTTCTTCTGCATCAACTTAAGCGCTTTGCTACTATATTTCCTGAAGAAAGAAAAGCAGGTTTGAAGTTTTGTGAGATGGGGACACAGTTGCAAAAGCCACATGTAATGTGGATGTTTCACTTTGGTTTCTCGTTGCTGTTGGTTTGGCCAGCTGGAGTTGGAGCAGCCCTCTGTGAGATGGGAAGACATCGCAGTGCTCTTGAAGCACGCAGGGCAAAGAAGGGCTGTGGGGCATGACCAGGAAGTCTGGTCCCCAGTCCCAGAAGGGGCTGTGCTGGAGATGTGAGCAGGATGCAGAAACAGTGTGAGGATGGGATGAGTTATTTGCAGCCTTGCTGTGTGAGGCTGGACAGACTGGTGTCACCCTCCCTCAGCTCTTTATTTAAAGGACAAGCTTTCTTCTCAGTTGGCAAAAACCCCACTGCAGTCTTAACTTCCTGGGTCAAGCTGGTGTGGATGAAGGGTGAAAAAGGTCCATGGAAATACACTGATAACAGGAGCTTCACCTTCACCTGCAGAGAAATACACAGCATTTTGTGGTCCTTTTCTCCTGCTGCTGGGCAGAGATTACCTTCCTGGACCTCTGTGAGAAATACAGAGGTGAAAGGATTGGGAAGTCATCGCTATGTCATGTCCAGAATTCCTTTGCACTATGTATATAATAATACAAAAATATCCCACTGAGGAGGTGTGGAGAGATGTGATGAACACTGGAAATGTCGTGTCTGTGGCACGCTGCCAGGAGCAGCCATTTTACCCACATGTGCTCTTTCACTTCATTACGTGCTCTGCTGTTGATGCTTTCCTTCCCTCACCTTCAAGTAAAGGCTGTGTTGACTCTGGAAGGGCTGATACCTGAGAGACAGATCCCAAAGCACCCAGTGCTGGAAGAGAGTTTGTGTTTGGGCTTCAGCACAAAGTGTTTTGCACTTGCCGTGCACCTGTGCGAAGTTGAGGGTGATGAAAAGATACATGGGGAGGAGAGAGTGCAAGTAATTTGCACATGGGTCTGCTCTTGCAGCCATTTGGCCTTTGGCAGGCTTGTAGCATCAGTACCCTAGATAAAAACAAAGCCAAATATTCTTCAAGGAAAAAATTGTATGCAAGTAGCTGGAGAAAAAAATGTTCACTGTGAACTTCCAGGCTCGTTTTTCATCATGCCTCTGGTACCTAACAGCGTGCACTTCAGCCTGACAGATTTTGGAGCTGACACCCTTTCCCACCTAGCTCCTCAGTTAACTTCGTTGGTGCCTACTCTCTGATTGTGCTTGAAATTCCAATAACCTTGCTGGCGTTTGCAACTGTGGCTGTGCAGATGGGGGATGGTTTCAGATCTCCCTTTAAATTTTTTAATTTTTTTTTTTTAGTGATCCTTGCAGTGTGACATAACTCCAAAGCATTTCTGCTGTGCAAAGGAATTTGTAACTTTACTGAGCTAGGGAATACCTTGTAGAAAGGGGTCTTTTGTGGGCTATATTGTAACTGTTCTCAGATTTCACTCATCTTAAAAGGTTAGGTTTCAAATTTAATCAACTAAAATTTTTGTGCTTTTATTTCCCCAATCACTTTGGTGACCTTTCAGATTCTTTCCAAAATGCAAAACTAATGCAATCAGTATATCTGATGCTAATAACAATAATAATCTAAAATAATGCAAAAAACTCAACATGGACAGTCCAGAACTGAACAAACTTTACTGAATTAGTTTGATGGTTGCCTGTTCATGTGTTTTGCTGCCCAGATTGTTAGAGCTCAGTGGGTTTTGTTTTCACAAGCAGCAGGTGTCCTTCCAGACAGTGTCGGAGAGATTAGTCAAATGGAGACCGAGGAGCTCGTCTGGCCTGTCCCGCTTTCATCCCCTGCAGTGTCCCCCATTTCTACAGAGGGAAGGAGATGAGCAACATAGTGGGGTTCTTCAGCTGTTTGCCTCTTCGGAGCATGGCTATATGAAGTCTTAAGCATTAGACAGTCAGAGTAAAAAATAACTTGCGGGTAAAGTTAGAAAATGTGGAGGGTTAAGTCAGTGAAAAGAAGCAGACAGGACTTTGGAATAAATCTGTACATTGTTGTTCCAGGAACAGAGGGAAGCCTGAAAACAAACGTGCAAGAAAAAATAGATGAAAAATAGCATGGTCATAGAAAAAAGTTGAATTTATGTTTCCAAATATTAGTCATTTAATCATCGTGGCAATCATCGAGGTGAGCAGGTTGACTGATGAGCCATCTGTGTCAGCCAGCATCTCAATCTCAGCTGCGTTGGTTTTCTGCCCTGATGAAAACCTCAAACCTCAGCCAAAAGCCCCATCAATTCTAAAATTAGTCCGAGAGGAAGCAGGGATATTAGTTGATCATGCGCTTTCTACTCTGCAGTATCACCTTCTTACCTGCTAGCCTGCCCCATCCTTGGTACTTCAGTCTAATCCTTGGTCATCTCTTTTTCTGAATTACTGGGGGGTTGGTGTAACTTTTAACATTGTATGAAGCCAGATGGGAAGCTGGATCTCGTGTCAAAACAGCATAACTTCCCATTACCTCATTGCAATAGCAGCCCTGTGCTGTAAGGATAACTAAGAAGGTTTGTAGGAGTGGTCTGTCACCTTGCACTCACTTTGCCACCACGTTGGGAATGTGCTGAGTGATGCAGCCGGAGCAGAAAGCAGGGGAGGTGGCAGATAGCAGGTGAAGTATCAAAACTAGACATGCAGGGAGCATGGCTGGTGCACACATCATGGCCTCTGCACACATCATCCTCAGCAAAACAGGTACTGGGTCTCTTTGAACAGCCCAGCCTGTGCTTAGATGGTAAACCTGCCGCTAAGGAGGGTCACAAGCTCATCATTGAATGCTCCAAGAGCTCACCACAGAGGGAATTACACAGAAGGTGAGCTGGTTTTGGCAAATGTCTACAAAGCAGTCGTAGTGTGTGGACATGGGTTTAAGGAGGCGTTTTGGTTTGTCTTGCTGGTAGAGCAAAGGCAAGGAGTAAGTCATACTTTCTGCCTCCCTGTGAAAAGGATGGATTTTTATCATGACTTGATAATCCATGTTTTGTCCCTGTAGGTTTTACAGTCCACGTGGTGTGCCACATCTTCCCTTGACATTTACTCTTCAAGCCGCAAATACAAATAATTGGGGCTTTTTTTCTGTTCATCGTGAGTTTTCCTGCGTGTAATTGTATCTGAGTTGTGATAAACTCCAGTGCTCAGGATAATATATTTCTTTCTTTTGGAGCTTGGTGCTCCTGGCGAGGCTGAAGGCGCTGGCCTGTCACCCTCCTCTTTTCCCTCAGCCATGTGAGGGACACTTAACTCTTCATCTGTATTTTCTGGTTGATTACTTTTCTGTTGCAGGTCTCTGAACTCCTTCCAACTTGTCTGTATTTGCAGATCTGCACAGACATTCTGGGGGCCTGGAGTATTTTTTGTCAGACCTTCCTTTCACAGGAGAAAAGACCTCAAGTTTCTGCTGCAAACTTTTTTTTTTGCCTTTTTACCACTGCCATGTCCCATTGAATTGTACTTGCTGGGTGTTTTTACCTAGTGCCCATTACTATGGTATATAGATTTTGGTTTATATATGTATGTGTGTGTGTGTGTATATACACCTATATAATGCGACCAGCATGGGCATCATGTAAGTGTCCTTCAGTTGGGGTAGTTTTATTTTTACGATGCATACTTTTATTTGTGAAAGCTAAGCTGAAGAACCTCACCTGGTACACTCATATTTAACTTACCATCTACTGTAACATCTGTTATTTTCAATGTTGCTGCTTCCCAGATTTCACCCTCCCACTGCATAGAGTTTTTTTGGATCGTTTCCCTTCACTTGTCTTAGTCTGTTGTCTTTTTTCCAGAATGAATCTCATTTGATTATTTTCAGACTGCATTTCTATTCTCTCTAAGTCCCTGTGCATTATTTCCTTGTCCCTGTTGTTTTTGCAGCTCCTCCAAATGTGATACTTCCTGGAGATTAAAGTTAGCTTGCTGTCTAGAGTCTCTTCTGGATCATGGAAAAAAATATCAAGTGAAATAGAACCTAACACAGGTCTTTGCAATATTGCACCTTCTTCTAAGGTTATCCTTTGCTTTTATCATTATTTATTTGCAGCCAGTTTTCAAATGGAGCCACAGCATTCATCTCAAAGTGCAAATCACTATCAAATGTTTACTTAAAATCAAACACATCACATCTGCTCCTTTCCCTTCAACTCCTGGTGCTGTAATGTTTGCCAGAAAGAAAGGGGGGCAATTTCTAGCCAGTTCTGCTCTTCTGAATAGGAATCATGGTTTCATTGTCCTCAGGCTTGTAGCCTGGTTTACTTTATAGGAAGCCTCATGAATTAAAACAGCTGTGAGGCCTGTTCTAAAATTTGGTTTTGTGGAGAAACAGAGATGGGGAGGAAACAAGTGGAGTTCAGGCACGTGAGGGGGAAATAGAAGAGGGATATGGGGGGAGGGGGAAAAAGGGGGAAATCACTTTTATCTGCCTGTGTAAGTAACTTGAGTTGTGGCAATTAGATAGATTTCTGAATAACTGTTGGAATCTGTGAATGTTCCTGTATTTCTTGACCATGGCTTCCCATATGTCTTATGAGGAGTGGCTAAGGGAACTGGGATTCTTTAGTCTGAAGAGGAGGAGGCTGAGGGAAGACCTTGTTGCTCTCTACAGCTGCCTGAAAGGAGGTTGTAGTGAGGTTGGTGTTGGTCTCTTCTCCCAAGTAACAAGTGATAGGATGAGAAGAAATGGGCTTAAGCTGAGCCAGGGGAGGTTTAGGTTGAACATGAAGATAAATTTTTATACTGAAAGAGTGGTGAGGCATTGGAACGGGCTGCCCAGGTAGGTGGTGCAGTCACCATCCCTGGAGGTGTTCAAAAAAACATGTAGATGTGACACTTCAGGACATGGTTTAGTGGTCATAATAATGCTGAGTTGATGGTTGGACTTGATGATCATAGGGGTCTTCCAACCTTAATGATTTTTTATGATTCTATACAGTTGTTTTGCACTGTTCTGCTTTGCTTTCCCATGCCTGCAGTGCCATCAATAGTTGAAGCTATAGCAAAACTAAAGGTGTGAGATGGAATCAGCAGCCACCTCCTAGCTGGGCACATTGTGAAATTGTGCTTCAGCTGTTGGCTGGGTATCCATCAGAGAAAAAAACTGTAACCATTCAGGGATGTGGTAAAAGGATCTTTCTCACTCTTAAGTACAACAGGTGAACAGTTGTTTTGTCTAAGAAACAAAGGAATTGAGACAAAGGTGAAAAGATGATGGGGGACTGTAGGATAAAAACTGAGAGCATGCTTGGTCAACAACTTTTTCAATGGGGAATATGACTTACAGTCCCTGCAGATCATGCAAAAGGCATCTCACTCATGGGTTTTTGCTCTGACCTGGCCATAATAAAATCTCGCAAGTTTCTGGTGACAGTAATGCCTGTGCTGTGCTGGTTAGAGCCATATTTTATACCAGTGATTTAAAAGGATTGTTAGTACCCCTTCTCAGCTGGGGCAAGTGGCTGGGAGCAGGCAGAAATAAATTTAATCTTCTTTTTCTAAAAAGGCTCTTCCTGTATTATTGGGTTGCACACCATCTCCTCTTGCTCTTGCCTGCATTCCTGGATTTTGCTACCTGCTTGCAGCCCATCCTGGGCCACCACCCGTGATGGGGAGGGTACTGATAATCTGGAGTGTCGGGTCCTTGGTGGAGTGCAGGATGGGTGTAGGGGAAAGCTTAGGCTGTGCTTTGGGCTGGTAAAGTAGCATGAGTTGGTCTGCAGGTGAAAAACTTGTCTGTCCAAATCTTGTGGAAGGGGGGGTAGGGATGTGGGTTTTTTTGTTTGTTGTTGCTTTTTTTTGCTAGAAGCGCAGCTTGAGCAATTAACACAAACACTGCTATTGAGGCTCCCGATCTAAGCTTTTACAATTATTCCTAGTATGCTCAGTACTGTTTGTGTGAGACATGAGGGGATTAGAATTTAGAAAGATGCTGTGAAGAGATGGTAGAAGCTATGTTTTCTAACAGCCTTACAAATTTCCATGTATTGTACTGCCAGCTTGTACCTTCAGCACTGTGGCAGCTGCAGGTCTAGATACTAAAACACTGCACTAAAACAATAGGGCTAAAAGGACTGTAGCTACCTCGAGGTTTGCAGTCCCAGGCTTTTTCCCCGTGGTTACAGAGGCACATGGGACTGTGGTGTGTCTCTTTGCTTCCTTCTTTTCCCACTCTTTCCACTCTTCTTAGTCAGAAACTAAACTGTCCAGACTTAACAACCAAGCACAAACCTAAGCTGTGCCACCTCCCAGTCTGTGCCACTTTGTCCTCTTTGCTGAAACAGTGTGGTATGTAGATTCTGACCAAGACAAAAACCATCAAGGAGTGTCTGAGGTACACAGACCAACCTCGAAGATACGGGCGTCTTGACAATGTGTCCCTTCATCACAAGTGCACAGGTGGACCAAGGAGTGACTGGAGTGTCCTGGCTCCGTGGGGCCCAGGGGTGGAGCTGGTGGGGATCGCCCACCTCCCTCCTCTGCCCAGCATAGCCAGTAGGTTGGTTCAGACTCTGCCGAATACTGCTACGACCGAATGATTTGTTTTGGCTTTGCTTTTTTATTTACTACGATGATCAAAGGAGCCACTCTTGTGATCATAAAGAGAAGCCTTAAAATCTTATTTAAGAGCACAAATATTTTGGGCTTTGACAGATGTGCTTTGAAAATAACACAGATGCCGAGTGTCAGATTTCAGCACTGCTTCCAGTGTCTTTGTTTCAAACTGTAAATTTGGCGAGGAGTGCTGGGCATGTGCTTTCCCAAAACCTTCCTGCTGCAACACGGGAAAAACAAGTTTCTGGGTTATGGGATTTTTCCTCCCCCCTGAATTTACCCACTTAAAGAGTTTGAAAGGAAAACGATCTTAGCAGAGTGAGCACTCAGCCCTGCAAGGCTGCAAATCTATGGGTTATTTTTAACCTAATTACCTCGAATTAAACAAAAGCTTAAGAATTTTTTTTGCTTGAATTAAAGGTGAGGCTATGTAGACTTTATTTGTAGTGAAACTCCAGCCGAAGAGATGCTGCTGCTTCCATTGCGCTGTGCAGAATACCGCCCGTGGCACTGCACTGCGCTAGCCAACAGTGCTTGGCTTGCTGAAGCGCTCGCTTTTATGAGTTGATGTGAGAGGATATGCAGCTCTAGAGCAGTTCACTCCTCTCCCATTCTCACCCCTCCTACGGATGCGGTGATCACTTTGGACTGGTGACATTTTAGATGGAGCTTGGTCTCCTTACACTTGCCTGGCAGTGGCTCATTAACTGCATGTTAATTGAAACTGAAAGTTTGTCAGATGATTCAATTCAGTTCTATGTTAAATGGGTTCAGTGCACTAAGCGTTACTGCTGTGATGAAAATCTCTGTTGAATTGATTTGTGAACTGATTTGGGGGGATTCAAAAGATTCATCAGCGTCTCTGGGAGATCTGCATCGGGACAGCGGGCAGAGGTAGCTGTGCTCCCAGCAAAACAAATCCTACTCTTCTCCTTTACCCTAAATGGCTTTAATTACTGCCCAGAATGTTCCCTTTCCAGGACATGTGTTAGGTAGATAAATTTACTCTGGAGAGCTGGGAAGTGAAGAAGCAACTGAGAAGAATAGAAAGTCTGGTTTGAATTCTGTCATCTAAATGTCTGAAAATGTTGAATTCCTTATCTCTCAGTGGATCCAGGGGTCATAAAATTTTCCTGAAATTTGACTCGTATCTAAATGTACATTAAAAAACCCCAATGTATCTGCTTTAAACCAACGGAGGGAAGATTCAAAATTTACATCCTCCATATCTAATCTTTTATACTTGGCCACTGCGAAAGTCCCTCTTATGTGAGCAATTTATTCTGTGTACTGTACCCGCTTATGTGCTTGGTTTCTGTGTGGAGCCTGTCTATTGCGGAGTTATAAACCCTTTGAAAATAGGGATTTGTAATGGAAGTGCTGACAGACCTTTAACTAGGTCAGTCTTACCTGGCTCTGTTATCTCTGCTTTTGTTAAAACACTAAATGGTTGCATATTTGTTTATTTTTCTCACAGTCCTAGACTTTTAACGTGGGTATATTATTGAATTGTTCTTTTGTCAAAATGTCAGGAATGTGCAGCTTTAGAGAGTTTATCCAGACTTTGCAGTCATCTTTAGAAGTAAATTGAACTCTTGTGCCTTATTTCAAGATATTCTTGCTTATACAGTACATTTAGTCTGTAGCATGGCATTACGATACTAATACCAAAATTCTGTGTCTTCTCCTGCTTTCTTACTCTAATCTTGAATTCTGCTCTGTCTTTTGGGATCCTTTCTGCATAAAATGCCAATGATGTTTTTTTGTCTGTCCCATTTAGATGAGAAGCCATACCACTGCAGCTTTTCTGAAGAGGAAGCCCCAATGGTAACATCTCAGTTGGATGAACTCCCGAAGATGGGAAGCCGCAATGCCAGAGAAAATGAGGCCAGGGAATCTAAATCAGAGATTCCTGCCCTGGTGCCAGCACTGGAGAGTGTCATCAAGGACCCTTTTTCAAAATACCAAGATCTAAAAGGTTCTGCAGACATAAAAATGCCAGGATTTCACCACAGCCAAGGGATTCCTTGCTCCAGTCGCATTGCTAGCTTTGCTTCGGGTGTGGGCCAGACATCTTCAAACATGGTCATGGACTTGAAAATATCACTTGAAGTGCAGGCTAGTCGCACTAGAGAAAATTCACTAGAATTGCACAGGGAGCATCCTCTGATAGAAAAAGGTGCTGAAGTTCAAGAAGTAGCTCCGCTCGATTTGAGTGAAAAATCAACGAGGGATAATTCATGCAATAAAAATCTAAACGCATCCTTGCAGGCTGCTTTAATTGTCTACCCGTGTCCTTTCTGCAGTCACAAGACCTACTACCCTGAAGTCCTGTGGATGCACAAAAGAATTTTGCACAAAATCAGCTGTAACTCGATGGTCCCCCCTTGGGTTCAACAGAACGGTTTCAAGAGTGTTAAAACCAACCTGGTCTTTCTGGCACGGAGTGGGCGTACCGGCCCCCCGCCCGTTCTTGGTGGCAAGGAGTGCCAGCCTCTGCCCATCGCCAGATTTACGCGCACTCAAGTGCCAGGTGGATTGCCAGGGTCCAAAAGCAGCTCGTTTTCTGTCGGGGTGACTGCGAAGTCTGGGAGCACGCATCAGTCAAAGGACGCTCATGCCTTCGGCCACTGTGGTCCACGCTTATCAGGTCTGGATGGGTACAGACAGCCCAAGCTAAACCATTCCCAGGAGCAATACAGCGTAGCAGCGCAACAAAAAAGTAAATACGAAGCAAATTCCAAACTTATGCAAATGGGAACCTATAGCAGAAGTGTAACGCCTACTCAGACAGTCATATCCAGGCCTAGCACACAGCCTACCAACAGCAAGCAAGCGGAAAAGTACGTGGTTCCTCAAGGAAGTTCTAGTTTTGCCCCTCCAGGTAAGCACTGCGCGTCCGACCCCATGAAGGCCAAATTCAGCTCACCGCCACAGTATCATCCTCTGTGTAAAAGCGAGCAGTACACGAAACACGAAGAGCCATCGGTGCCTCAGAGGGAGTCTCACGTGAAGGCTGGGAATGAGATGAGGACTTTGGCAAACTGCACAGGAGTAACACGAGCAAGTCCACTGCTGCAGCCCCAGCCTAGTGCCGCGGGAGTTTCTCCGGGTTTGCACTCCAGCAAACACGATGTGGGATCAGATGGGCATGAGAAACATTTGGACGTTTTAAATATCTTTAAGACATACATTCCAAAGGACCTTGCTTCATTGTACCAAACCTGCGGTGCCAACAGCCCTGTCCTGGATCACGCAGGTAAGATTTGCACAAGCCCTTGAGTAGCTGAGGATGCGCTTTGCTTGTTCCTGCTTCATTCAGAGCCATGACATGCTGTTCCACAGTTTCATCCCTCTCCCCCTTTAGCAGCTGGGATTACAAGTTCGTTGTTTTTATCATTTCTGGTTAGGCTTGAATAGGTTTGTTTACCGATCTCTAACACTGCAACATCCCCCCTCCTGCACGTGTGACATTTCTGTCACAGGTTAAATGTGTCTGGTTCCACCTGGAGTATTCCTGTTCCTTTGTCCCCTCGCTTCAAGCAGGCTAAAGTTACACAGATGTGCTGTCACATGAAGATCCCCCTGATATGCTGGTGCTGGCACACATCATCATCTTTTTGCTTCAGGCAAAATAAACATCCTCTGGGGCTTTTCTGTGATGTTAGTTTGGAGGTTTTGTTCAATTTTTGTCTGCAAGCAAGTCTTCCAACAACAGAGAGAGATAATCACTTATCTGTGTCCTTTGTCTTTTTTGACAAAAGTCTTAAGATCTTCCTTGTCCATATCAAAGGCTGTTACTGTATTTTTCTAATGATTCTTTTGATGTGTTTGTATGTTCCTAATTAAAAAGAGGTAGGGCCAAATATGTGCCTGCAAATTCACATAAGCCAGAAAGGCATTTGGGCAAATCGCCAGTTTAAAAGTTCAAGGACTGAAAAGTTATCAGAGCTCTCTTTCTGTCTCTTGCCAGTCAACTGTCATATAAAAAGAAGAAGAAGGAAAAAAAAAATTAGAAACCTGTGTATTTGCATTTGAAACCATGCTCTTCAGATGATCTGCCAGAATTAGTTTGTCTCAGTGGAAACTGAAAATCACACTGATTTATTACTCTTGAGATGGGTTTGCATGTGTGTGCAGGGGGGAGAATGGGAGCCATGGTCCCACCTCGCACCGTTTGTAAAGCATCCCATGTTTTTCTATGCTTCTCTTTGTAGAAGTTGTGCAAGAACTGAACTCCAGATGACAAGAGCACATGTTCCAGACCATTGTTCTAGTGTCCTCACCTGACATAATGCTTTTTGTTTTGTCAAAAGCTCATGTGAAATGGAGCTTCTGACCCCAGCTTGGTAGTGGGATGAAACCTAGGACATTTGAAAGGTGGTAGTCTAAGGACAGCTATGGTCTAGTGCCCAGAAGTTGTGTGCAGGTTGACCTCTCTGGCAGCTGTGGGGCAGGGAAGGAGCCATAGTGTTAGGTCAGGTCTGGTGGAAGGCCTTCTGGAGAAGCCGGGAAGACAAAAATCTACTTGAAATACTACCTGAGGGGCACCTTTCAGCCACTCCATTGCCAGTTTTCCTCAGTCATTTAAAAGTAATGCTTCGTAAGGCCCACTTTATTTATTGAGTAGATCATTTTGCAGGTGTTCAGAGGCTGAATGATGATTGTAACTAGCATCAGGGTCCTGGTGTTTGTTAAGAAAGCAGAGGAGGACATGCTTCCTTTCTAAAACTGCAGAGTCAGTGTTCCTCATTTTGTTTGGCCAACTTTGGTTTTGCTGTCCCAGTGCCTAGGAATGTTACCTAAAATTTCTTGCTGACTGCTTCCTGGTCTGAATACCAGTTAAATGTTGCACCATCAACTTGGGGTACCTTCACATGAGTACCCTCCTTGGTATTATTTAATACTACATTGTGGCAACCTGCTCAGAGAAATCTTCCTGATTCAGGGAGCTTGCAGATGTTTTAAGAGGGATGGAGAAAAAACTGTAAAAGGCCAGGAACTAGAAGCTGGCTTAGTGAATGCAGGCACCAGAAAATCCATGAGGGCCGTTGGGTCAGAGTAAAGTAGGGGCAGGGTTTCCAAGGAGGTCTCTATATATCTGATTTTCTTAAAAGAGGGATTTTATTGGCAATTTTTTTTTTTTTTTTTTCCTGGACAGTGATTTCCAGAGTCGCTTTAACTGGCAGTTACTTAGTGCCCAACTCTGCTTTGAAATCTCTTCTTTCATTCCAAATGTTCTACAGCAGTTAAGTTTTCAGAATTTGAAACCTCTTTTCTTTTATGTTGCTTGTGTTCATTTTATATTCAACTTCCACATTGTTGATGGTTCTCCAAACCAATTGGCATGATGGCTGTTTTTCATAGCACTAAAATAAAAAGCTGCTGCAGGCAAAAGGAACAAGATCCTACCAACTGCAAATAGAGGAGGGTAAATGAACTTCTGAAAGAATGCACGGCCCTAAGCTGAACCCTCTGAGTCAGTCAGCATCATGAAATTTAGCTGTAGTAGGGCAGTGTGAATGTTGCAATCATGACATAAAGGATGACCAAACATCCCACTTAGGTATAGGATTTGTTAGTTTGTTGGTTTTTTTTTTCCCAGTTGAATATTTCTAATAGACTTCACTTGGGTGTTTGGTACATGACCTCATCTTGGATCACACTAGAATATTTTAGTGTGTGGTAGTGCAGTGTTCAGCTTGCTTCAGAGTGACTGGATTTATTTCTGGATCCTTTCTTTTACATTTGTGTTTATTCCAACGTGTCCTTGGAAAAGAGAGTTGTTATGTGTACTGCAGCAATACAGCTGCAGACACCCAGCTTGCTGGGCGTAGGCTTGGTCTGCTTCACACTGCCCACGCTTCCCAAATGCTTGTAGAGAAAACCTTATTGTTACATTTAATAGTGATCATTTATTTTACTCATGATATTTACATGAATTACCATAGTAGGAAAGGATGGGTTACAGCAGCAGATGCATTCTTTCCCTGGGGCTCCTTTGAGACCAGCTTTGAGCATTGGTTTTGCAGGAGCTAACCCATTCGGATAGACGTGTTCATTTAATGTGCTAACACCTGTAGTTGTCCACCCACTTCACATATAGGATAGACCTGAGGGATGGCTCATAGGGGTATTGCCTTGTGGCGATGATGCCCATCATTCAAAGTTCTGAAGTATCCATAGCCTTATGGTGCTCCTTAGGAAATGCAACAATGGCAAATAGATACCTGGAAGCAATCCATTTTTTCCACCTGCTTTTTAAATAACTACCACAAAGTGAGTGCCAAGGAGGAGGGGTTAAATGAAAGACCTAACCTGCTCACCATCAGCATTTGTGCAGGGTGCGTTGGTTTACAACAGCATCCTCAACCTTCCTTCGCTCACAGCTCCAGTGAGAGCAGAGCTTCCATGACAGCTGTTGGATCGGGCTCATAATGGCTGCCTAGACGAGCGTATTATCCTTTCACAGAGGGAGACTTGGCAGTATAGAGAGGTTAAATGTCTTTCCAGAGGTGGCAGAAAACCACCTGAGGAACCCAGGTCTCCCAGGCTCCTTGGGAGCCACTCTGCCAGTAGCAGAGCCCTGCTCTGCCTGACCCTGCCTGTGCAGCAGCCAGCACAGCGACCCAGCAAAGGCCGCGTCTGGTCCTTAACATGCTTCTCTCGGCTTTGCTTTCGAGCCTGCAGCTGTAGTTCTGGCCACTGAAGTAAAATGATAGTGACAGAGCAGGAAAATCTGCTTTAGTCCTGACTGCCTTACAAGGCAAATCCACCTCGTTATAGTCCGGTGAAGCTCTCCTTGAAATTTATGTGATTTAAATGTTGTGTGTGTGTGTGCATGTGGCCATGCGTGATCTGGATTTGGCCCTAAATCGTGATCTTGTGTTTGACTGCCAAGAGCTTAATTGTTGGGAGTGAGTTCAGCAACATTACACAGGCTGTGCTGCCATCTGCAGGAGGTGCTGTTAGAAAAAGAGAAAACAATTTGAGAGTGGGTTTTGTATTTTTGGCAGCCAGACATTGCTTTTCAATATATGCTGTGATAAAATCCATCGCAGGACGCTTGGCGCTATACCAGCAGAGTAAATGTCAGCCTGTCTTCTTTTCCATTCATTTACAGGTACAGCATCTGTATTTTGGACGAGCCCTCTGGCATCCTGCAGTTATTTTGTGACTTGGAGGGGGGGATGGTGGCAGTGTTTATTGCTCCTTTTTTGTTCACAGTATTATTCTTTTTAAATGTTTTAAGGGCGGGGGGGAGCAGGGAAGGAAAGAAAAGCTGAAACTTCACTTCCTCTGACAGGTCCCTGAGAATTTCTTTAAAAGCCAAAGTATTCCAGTGGCAAATGGAAACATCAACTCCTTCCTTCTGAGGAGGATGTTTTACCAAAATAGAAAAGATGATGTTCAAAGATTTTATTTTTTTTTTTACATAATAAAAAAGCCCAATAAAAGTCAAATGTGTCTTTTTTGATCAGCAGCAAAAAGACAAAGACCAGCCCTTTAAGTCAGATGCTGTAAACTGACCTTTGGAGAAAAAGGAGAGGTTTGAGTGGTTTTCCACAAATGCTAATGGCCTAGAAAACATGTTTACCCAGGGCTGGGGGAAGGCTGCTGCATGGCTACCAGCTCAAAATGTCCGGAATGACACTTTCATTCACAGATGTCTTTCGTCTGTGCCTCAGAGGTCTGGGGTCAAAGCAGCACCGGCAGGCAGGTAGGCAGGGGCGAAAGGTTTGATCAGTCTGTGATGGCTCCGCTCGCTCTGCATTTGTCTCTGAGGTATTGCTGCCCGGGGGGGACAGTCGGGCTCTGGTCCTACTCACTTCCTATTATCCATGTGACTTGTCTCCGCCACGCTGGAGTCACTTTGATTTGCCTGATGTACTGCTTGACAAAGCTGGGTGATGGCTGAGAAGTGGATCCAGCTGCTCTGAAAAGCGCACACCTGACATGCCAGTCCTGGTGCGGGCACATCATGGGGAGCATTTTTTAATTCAATGTAATTTATGCATTCTTGCAGTCCTGTGTGTGCCTGGCCTGTCAGCCAGTGCCTAGATGAAGGCTGACAGTTGTCATCCAGGGCCTGAAGGTAGCCTCACATAATGACACATTAGACATACTAATGATGTTTTCTTCTGGCATAATGTTTTCTTCTCAACTTTCCTCTCTCCTCTCCCTCCCACCCCCTCCTCCCTCCCTCCCGACTACAGGGATGCTCAGGACACAAACACGCCAAGGAGACTGTGTCTGCAGAGAATGTGGAAAATGCTTTACCCAACCCAGTCACCTCAGGACTCATCAGAGGTCCCACGCAGGTACCTTTTCACACTCAGTCTTGCTTTCTCCCTTTCCCGCTTGCCTGCTTTTAGATCCGGCTAACAAAACGCCAAGAATTACATTTCACATACCACGTTAACCTAAGTAATTCCAGTACCTAAATCTAATAGACAGGTTTTTTATTTTTACGACTATTGCTGTTGTTCTCTGGATATTGCTTACCTGATCCCCGCCCGAACTCCATAAAATTGCAATGCATTTAAGATAAGTCTGTTTGCAAATGTTTTATTTTAATTAGAGTGTAGGGTACTCAGAAATGAATATGCTAATGAATTCTGTTGCCACCAGCAGAAATTGAAATCAAAGTACCCCTTTCAGCACAACATAAGGCTTTGTTTTGCCTCGTCATTGCTGTTGACAGGAACATTTTTGTGGGAAACAAGATTTTTTCCGCAGACCGGTTGGCCCTAAAATGGGAAATCCCTACAATCCATTTTTAACCTGGCGCAGTCTGTGGTTGAGGCTGTAGGAGGCTAAAGCCACCAGTGTCGAGAGACCTCCTGAGCATTGCTCGAGACAGTGAGACTAGCAGGTTCCTCCTGAAAAGTGTGAATGATGCATACATAAGCCAGTCTGATGCAAAATGACAGAGGCCAAATGGTAAGTAATGCAAGAAGAGGGTCCCTTTACACATACACTGATAATTAATGTTGTCAGTGATTGCTTTCTTCAGCGCTGAAGTCTGAATTAAAAAGGGCAGTGGCCCTAGGCTGCCATTAGCACACTCTCTTACAGTAAGTGTTACGGTAAATTGGTATTTTCCGGCCACAGGCTAGTAGCTGGTGTCTTTTTTTGAACGTGGTTAATCTGTAATGGTCTCAAATAATGTACACACACTAACGAAGCTTGAATGTTCATCTGTTAACAAGCCCCCTTGTTCCCACAGTGGTATTTGAGTCTAATGGACTCCGAGGTACTGAAGTTCACACCACCTCCGCAGATGCCCCAAAACAAGTATGTTTTACAATTAATTGGATGTTTGGTTTTTAATGTGGTAGCTGGGAAAAAGTTGCACAGTGATACTCATCACTAAAGCGCTGACTGTTTTATTACATGTATAAATAATAATGGTGTTGCTTGATTTTTAGCTCTTAAATTTTTTAAGCGTTTTATCAAAGTCTGTTATGTAGAGAGTCAGTTAATTGCAAAGCAGGTAGTTAGTGTTTAAATAAACATGTTACCAGCTTACTGGGGACTGAGTGGGAGAAGTAACTCTGTAATGCACAGTGATATGTACTAGTGAGATAGTACATAAAGAATTCCTAGAAATAATTTGCTTTTACAACTAACACATTTTCTGCTGCAACAATGCAGTTGGCTCTTAGTCTGTATTTTTCTGAAGATTATTCATACTCTGATATCCAGGATCTGGCTTTTGAAGGGCTCTCGTCCTCCAGTTTCTGTGGACTCTGTATGGAGATGTGTTTTCCTGTTTCTAGTGTACAGTTTCCTATCTTAAAAGGCACACTTCCTAGCACTCTGAAATATACATGGCAAAGCTGTTACATGAAAAAAAGTGATTAAATTGGATTAGTTTTGTGTATCTGATGTCTTTGGAGACCACTGTCATAACCTAGACCTTCCCACTCCATCTTGTAGCTTGGCAGGTGGGTTTCAGGGCACACCTTCTCTTGGGCAGTTTTCTTTCATTGTGAAACTGCCTTCAGCATCACTCCTCCTTTCATCTGCATTTTTAGTTTAATTATCACTGTGGTACTTTTCCCATCCCCCTGTCTCTTACTAAATAGCTGCAGATGGTTTTGACCATGCTTAGAGAATTTGTCTCCATGCCAGTCCCACTTTTGTCAAGTTAAGGAGTTGGTTTCAGCTTGCTCTGTAAACATCCTCACCGGGCACCACCAGATTGCATAGTTCAGACGCTGCACCCTTCATGGAAACTTTTAGAACTTTCTCTGTTGTACTGGCATCTTTCTGGGCCAAAGGCTATATGGGGAACCCAGCCACTGCCACAGGGGATACCTGAGTTGCCCTCAGGCTGTAGGAGTGGCCAACAGCTCTCCTCATAAAGTTTTCAAGATGGCATAGCACTTCAGTGTTTGTTGTTGTGGGCAAGGTTTGCTTTGCTTTACTGGGACAATAGCAACAAAGCTATGCTGTAGTTGGAGAACTAGATGGAACTGTTCTCCTTATGATACCTATTTAATAAAATCGTGCAAGGACATACCTCTCAGTGGAAGTATGTGACAGAGTGAAACACTACAGCTCTGCAAACTAGCTCAACTAGTCTTTGGTTCTTACCAGTTTAGTAATGCAGGTTCAGTAAACCTAAGCATCTTGAAAATGTTCTTTCATCCTCTCATGCTCTTGGTTTTCTCCCATGTGTAGCTGAGATCAGATTCAGAAGGCATCTGGGCTTTGTCCCTCTAAAAGATTATGTAAGGTCAAAGTTGGAAATACATTTCCAAAAAATCCTGAAATGGTCCCATCTATCCAAAAATAGATGTGGCAGCTCAGCTCACATCTGGGCTCTTCGTAATTCAGGTTAAATTACCGCACAATAAATTCACTCATAATCTTGTCTTTGTAAACTACTGCCATGCCAGAATTTATTGACTGACTTCTTCCCCGGCAAGTGTAGCTTGCTCTTGCCGTCTCAGTCCATGTCTGTCTTCAAAGTATTGGATTAAATTATAGCATCTCTCAACACAGCAGAATACTGGGTAGGAGTTAGCTTCATGAAGCGTTTTGTCTCTTGCCAGTCAGTATTTCTTCCACAGAAGCTGCAGTATGATCACTTCTCCAGGAGATAGTCCCCCTTCTTTTGTCTTGTTTGCTTCTCACTATCAGCCTTTGTCTCTGTTTGTCAGCATCCATGTCAGTTAGGATTATTCAGTTGTCTGCCGTTCTGCTGCTTCTCATCATGAGCAGCCTTTGTGCTCCCCAGAAGACTCCACCTGCACGGTCCCTGGGCGTTAGAGAGGGAATATGCTCCTTTCTACCTGCAGCTGCAGGGGCCTTCGGAAGCAGAGGAATGAGCTCACAATGAGAACGATGCCTGCAGCATTCTGGTAACATTATGATTTCCCACTTAAAACGTTGTCACTCCGTGTCTTCATTTTGTTTCTTAATTGGGGACCGATCTATTCATGAGAGTTTACAGTGTAAAGTCAGTTCAAGTTACAGAAGTGCCACACATGCTCCGAGCAAGAAACAATAGTTATCACGTACAGTAACTTGAGAATGAAAGGGTTGGGGTTTTTTTTAATGCTAAGTGGAAATTCTTCACTTTACATAATGTTTCCTCCTCACAGGTAAAACACCTTCCCCCGAGTAAGTGTGCTAAAGAGTAAAAATATTAACATTAGTATTTCACAGTTCCCCCATTCCCTTCAGTAGTCAACCAGAAGATCATCTCTAAAGGTTTCCTTTATGAAATAATATTAGGTAGGGCTTTTAAAATCCCCCAGCATAGTAGCTTACAACAGTGCTACATTATATAGCAGTTTTCTCACAGATTAATTCTAATTCCACATGTTAAAAACAGGGTCTACAGCCAGGCTTTTTAAAAAATGAACCTGCTCAATTTGTATTTAGATGTCTGAATAGGAAACCTCCTTTAGGGTAGTGAACCACCAACAAGAGATGCAGGTGTTCAACATCACCAAAAAGTAGGCCACTTATAGGGGCGTGTACAGATCTTAGACACCCAGTTTTGCTAATATTAGCACTGGGCTGTGTTTCATGCTTTGTTATCAATACCGATGAAATATAAACAAAATGTAGGAAATAAGATGTTCATTGCCTTCATAACTTCATTTACTGTGGCTTCTGACTTCTACCTGATTTTTTTTTTTTTAAGACATTTTACATCAACTGAAATTCCTGTGAACTCTGGAATATTTCCTACTCCTCTTTGTCTAAAGGACAAAAAAAGCTCATTGCATGCCCCCAGTCAATACTATCTGTGCAAAGTCCTGTAGTTTCTTTTGAAATGCTGCCATATTAAACATACTGAATATTCTGAATATTTTTGTAAATGCTAAATATCCCAATATATCCATAATTAAGCTTGCTTATCCACAATGAATATGTATCTTAATTTGGAATACACTGAGCAGCATCCAAAGACCTGATTTAGTAGACATGAATTCAGGGAGCAGACTCCAATTGCTTATACACAGCGAGACAAAAGCTGGCTCGCCTTTGGAAGGGTCCCTGCGACCGTGTGTGTCTCGAAGCTGCAGCAGCTCTCAGAGCAAAGCTCTCCTCAAGCATGGGGTCATTTCAGAGACGCTGCCTGATGCTGCAGCATTGCAGCCAGAAGCCCAGTTCCCAGGTGCATTCAGTGGCACAGGAGTCAGTCTCCAGCCTGCTTTTGAAACGTGGTGACAGCAGCGGCAGCAGTTTCTAATACACATGCCTCGTGTTTAACTTCTGCTGCTGCGTTTTTACAAACATAGAAAAATTTGGCTTGCTTTAGGAATATAGTTTATCCTCTGTGTCAAACAATACGCTCTAAGAATTTTAAAGGATGAGTAATTTTGTTTTCAAAAGGCATGATGTACTGGCTAGCAATGAAGAAGAGTTCTATCTAATTGAGAGTATATATACGTGAAGTGTATTTGCAGTGCTGGAGCCAGAGACACCAAGTTCCCTGCCTATTGTGAGAGTGAAATAAGGAAAGCTCCCAAAACTCCAGCCTTTGGCCTCTCCAGAAGAACACACTTGTACTCACAGAAAGCTACATCTCAGGAAAAAAAAAAAAAAGATGAACTGTTGGTATCATGGATATCTCTGGCTGAAGTTTTCTCCGTGCCAGAAGGCAGTGATGGTCCTTTTCTGTGAAAGCACTGTGGGCATCATGGTTCTTGGGCCTTCACTGAAGGGAGAGGTGTGCAGCTGGTCCTGTGCAACAGGGGTAAACCACCTTCATTAAGGTGCCTATAAGCCTTAATTTTCTCCACTACAAGTATTTTAAAATACTGCTTTTGCAGTGTTCAATACTTGAGATAGCATAAATGTGAATCGTCAGAATTTGGGGGATAGACAGATTGGAAAGAACCATCAAGAAAACACTGTCTATCAATCTGTCTGTCTGTCTGTCTATCTACCTACCCACTTACCTACCTATCTACACATGCACACATTGTTAAAGGGTTTGGGGGGAAGGCTGGGTGCATCTGTTACCTCTAATGTTTTTACATTCCAGCAACGCTACAGCTCTTCTTGTCCCAAAACAACTTGGAGAGAAGAGGAGACAAAAAAAACCCAAAACAAAAAAAAACAGATTAAAAAGTTATTGAAACCATTGGCTTATGTGTTTAGTTGGGTTAGGGATTTTGCATTTGAAATTTTATCACTGTTTGTTAGAAGTCCTATTTATGACATTTGTTCATATGAAATGTCTTGCCCCAGTTCCTTGCAGAGTTTCTTCTGAAGATCGTGATTAATAGTTCAGTACTCATTATTGCAAATGTTATTTTTAAATAGTTATTCTGAGAACAAGAATTCCATTAATCAAAATAATAGATAATGAACAAATAAATGGCAACCTAATTTGTCTCGTTCATACATATGGAGATTATAATGCAAACAATCAAGAAATCATGGAGGCTGCTGTACTGGCATCTGAGTAATATGCATGTACTGTATGTCCGTTAGTTTGTCAGCATTTATAGACAGGATTAGCAGCAGTAGTTCTTGTCCTAATGTTTTACCCTTGCCAGCAAACTGGAGCAGTATGTATGCTCCAAACAGATGATTGCCATTTATGTCAGTGTCAAGCAGTAATCTGTCTCCCGTGTATCAATGTGCACACAACCCGATTCTTTCCTGTTAAGCGGTGAAAAGCCCTAGAAGTTGGTATGAAAGCAGTTTATGGCACAGAAGCTCTAGGTTACACTTTAAAACAGATCAGCTGTTTATCCCCTTTAAAATGCTGAAAGTGAGGGTAGCCTGCTTTCTGAAATGGCAAACATTTCACTTCAGGAAGAATTCAGTCCAGCTCCCTATCACGCAGTTCAGTATCTGGCTGCCTCTTCAGTGTGGTGTGAGCACAAGGGAATGAGCCACCAGGTGGATTTGGGCATGTGTGAAGCTCAGGTGCTGTTTCCCAGTGAAACTGGGAGCACAGTTGTGCATCAGAGGGGTCCAGCTACCCATCCACCCACCCACAGCCCTCTGCACCTCCCTGCCAGGTGGGAAGGGGGAGGGATTAGCCTTTTCCTGGTTAACAGTGCTGCATAGTCCATGGTTCCCAGCCCCACACCTCTACTACCCAGCACCTTGCAGGCTGCCCATCCCTGAAAAGCACCCCTAATTCCACTCCTTTTCTCAGGGAAAGTGGGGCAAGGCACTTGCCAACCCCTCCCTTCTTTCCTTCCCTCCTCCTCTGGCTCGGCGAAACCCTGCTGCGCTCCCCCGTGTAGGTAGAGCCGGTTCGATGCGAGACGTTTTAATGATGAATGCATCCTCCTGGAATTGTGGCTCTGTCTCTCAGGCATGATGCAGCCACGCAAAAATGTAAAGCATCTTTCTTGGTTTACTGCAGGAAATTGAGCATCCAACTAAGGAAGTTTTATCACATCTTTCATTCCGTTACTGTTTCCTACATTTCAAATATACTGCGCTCTCTACAGCAGCTTTTTTTTCTTTAATTTTGTTGCAAATCTTTCCGACTTAAACCAAACTTTGACTGGTAAATGTCATGAATCTCGGGCCAGGTTTAATTAGGAATTTTCTAAATCTATTAACAAAAGAGATGCACTTAATACATTATGTCAACCAGAGCTGGTCTTTCTTTAGCTATTTCGAGGGCTGCCATAGGCACAGCTTGAAACTTTCTTGGATTTTACATGGGTGCTGTATTTTATGTTGCATTAATTTAAAATGGTCTGTTTCACTTCATCAAGACTTTAGCTTAAGGATAATGCATTTATGTAAGATTAATCTTGCCATGTTGTTTTAGGATCAGGATTGTAAACTGTATTGTTCCCGACAGTGATGTTCTAAATGTCATTTTAAAGCTTTTCTTGGGAGCTGCAGGCTCCCACTTATTCATGATGTTATCTTTAATTTCACTTGATTTTAGAATATCCCTGCTATTTTTTTCAACGTGGTAATTATTCATGAAAATTGACTAAAAAATATAAAAGGAAGATGACAAGGGAGGGGAAAAAAAGCTGCCTTAGCATTTGACAGACCTGCACAAGAATTCAGTTTTTCTTCTTTTAGCTGCCTCTGTGACCTCAGACTTGAGGCTTTTTAAAATGCTGATCTAGTTAGGAATCCCGTTAGCCAGCACAATATTCTGCTTTTTGGGGGCCTCTTCTTCCCTTCCTCTATCTCAACCTTTTCTGAGCTGCTCCATCAGATGCTATTACTTGCTCTTCTGGTTTGTCAGGGACTTTATATGGTCCTGACACACTTCACTCTTGCTGGAGATGCTTAAAAAAACCCAAACAACCTTCTGATGCGGTGGGCCAAAATGAACGTCCATGATGCTAATAAAGGGTAACGAACGCCAGCAGGGCTTGCTGGAGGGTCGCGTGGGGGAGCAGAGGCAAGAATGAGCTTTTTTTTTTTTTTTCTTTTTTTTTTTTTT
>JANIJG010016874.1:33497-67065 GCA_024611175.1 Megaceryle torquata
TTTTTTTTTTTTTTTTTTTTTTTTTTCTTTCAGATATCAACAGAGTAGAGAGCATTCCTGGGTTGTTAGGAGACAGTCTGGAGGAAGCCTAGTGCAGACATGATATTAAGCGCATTTCGTGTCTGTAGGAACAGTAAGCCTCTAGGCAGCCTCTAGGGTCTCTTTGCACTGGCAGATTGGTGGAAATTTGCTAACTGGAAGGTGGAATTATGTCAAAATTTGCTCAGGTACTCTGTCTCTGGTTGCTCACCATCCCTGCCTTGAGAGGGCAAGGCTGCCTGCTCCCACTGGCCCTGGGGTGGTGAGGGGGAACATGCACTTGCTGCCTCCCCAGCAGTGACACGTGCACTCGTGTCAATGTCATGGGCTCTTCCTTGGGCTCCCTTCTGTGTCCCGCTCACTTCCCCAGCTCACAGCCACTGAGCAGAGGGAAGCTCTCCTCACTCGTGTCCCATGAGCCACATCCACCAGCATAAGAGTTGTGAAGGGAATCGGGACTGATCTGAGCCCTGCCATCAGGGAGGGTGTCTGCTTTGGCAGAGCTGTATTACGGGTTCTTTTTGTTTTGCACCAACCATACAGTGGGAGCAGCCCACGAGGCTGCAGCTCTGAGTTTCCTTAGCTGAGGAGATGTTCCAGGCCTCCCTAGAGAACCCTGCGTGTGATGAGCGACTGAGTCTCTGGACAGTGATTTCTAGGAAGGCTCACTGCAACTCTGTGTTTACCCTTTGAAAGTAGGGGCTCCCTAACAAGTAGCCAGGGGCCATTTATGAGCAGAAGTGACCTGTAAGAAGCCTGTGAGAGCTTCCTGAACTAGGATGAGTGCAGCTCTAGGGTTAAATCCAAGCAGATCCAAGTGAAATTCCCGTGAATTCACCATTTGTTATTTCTGAAGATAATCTCATGGGTGATTTTATAAATCTGGTTCTTCACTCAGTGTCGGACGTGATGTTTGACAACGCAATTTGCCAGTTACAGTGTTGAGGGCAGGGGGGAAGGACAGGTAGTGAGCAAGTGTCAAAAATGACATGAGCTTTTCACTTGCTGCTGGAGCGGCTGATTATTTACTTCACAGCCCACTGTTCATGGGCTAGTCCATTCCCTGTGCTGGCCCGGGAACTTTTGGCACCTTCAGGGTTAGAAACGTGTAAGGAAATCTCTGCAAAGTTACTGAAGTTATTTTCATTTTGTTTCCTCTGATGGCACATGCTGTGAGAAATTACATGGCATTTACAGGGAGGCAAGTAGAAGGGGAATAGTCCAAGTGGCAGCAGTGCTGATGTTCTAAACTGCTGCTCCTTCAGAGCATGACATTAAATTATTTGGTAACTGAGTTCGTTCTCGTTTGCATTGGTTCTGTTAAATACAGTGGCTTTTAAATGAGGCACAGCTGGAGGCAGCATTAAACCCACCTGAATTTTGCTTTTCAAGTTGTATTTTCTGAGTATTTTGCAGAAAATGAATCTTTGAGAGTTTTTAGTAAAAGGAAAACAAGCTCATAAGATTGGAGAAATTATTTTGACTGTATCCAGAATTACAGTGCTTCGGGAATTTGAATTTGTAAGAAACAGATGAGTGCTGAGGAGGCAGGGGAAGAAGTACCAAGGCTGTAAACCTAGCTAGATGTTGACTTGCCCACGTTATTGCTGAGGCTGGTTTGGTAAATGTGACTCCAGAGTTGGAGTATATGTGCCTTGTAGGGCCTTCTCTAATAATTTTTCATACTACTTTTGGCAGAGTACTTTTCCTGTAAGATTATGGTTTCCTTGTTTATATAAAGGACCTCTTAGTAGGTATCTGTCTGCGCTGGGCACAGTGTGGCAAGAGACGTTTCCTGATGCAAAAGCTGCATGTGGACTGCCATGGGAGGACTACTGAAGGTCTGTGGAGGCTCAATAACTTGATAGTCTTAACCTGCCCAAGAGAGTGATGTGGGATGTTTGGCACTGTTTGCGTAGAGCCTTTAATTTTAGTTATTCTATCTCTAAGTCCATGTCCCTCTTGTACCATTGGAAGCATGAAAGCTCTTTCTGAGAAGTGACTGAAAGTCTTTGGAGTTCTCTCCATCCTTCTCCAACGTGCAAAAAAGGCAAACTCTTCTGCTGCCCACCTGCATGTATTTGAAGGAACTGCATTAACATCAGGGGAATTTTTGCATTGTTGAATGGCTGACTGAGGACAAATTTGACCTCCAGTTAGTGCTTTGCAGAAAGTCAATATATGCCTGTTTGCATAGAAATTTTGTGAAGGGAAGGGGCTAGAATGGGGATTGCATGATGATCACAAAATGGTCCTGCTCTCAGCACACATCTAGGGAAACTGTGACACTAGTTCTAAAGCCAAGCTCTGGAAATCAAGAGCTGAGTGTGAAGCTGATGTCATACATTAGCTCATAATCTTTTATTGAAGTTTCTTTTGGCAAGAAACTAATCTTTAAAAAAAAATAAATAAAACAACCAAAAAAGACCAACCAACAGAAATCTTGCAGTAAAGTATCCTCTGAAGAGGGAGGTAAACAGGTGTAGTTGTCCCAGTGAATCAATTTTGAAGAAGCAATGAAAATGAGACTTAATATACTTTAAAAGATTTGGCTTTAGTATGGAAATGATACCAGTTGAAGTGAAAGCAATACTATCTACGTGGGAAAGAGGCATTCAGATACTCTTTCTTTCTGCTGCCTTTTGTCAATAAGAGAGGCTTGAATTATGCATTAGCAAGCTATAGAGTTATGGAAGATAATACAGCAAGGTTATGAACCCAGAACAAAAGAAGGGGAAACTAGGTTCAACTCAGTAATATATCACTTGGAACATATATAAATGATTCTAATGCTTTCACATTATAAAGACAGTAGTCACATATTTAAATGAGAACAGAGCCATTGCTTCAAGATTTTCTTCAAATATTAATTTGAGCATTGTAATTAGTTCTTCATGGGAAGCCTTGCAGTGTTCAGTATGTTTAGAGTTTTGTGGAATATTCTAGAAAATTACTCTTAAGTAGGTATACTTGAGATGTATGATTTTACATAGGTATCATTTAGTATTCTCGTAAATGAAATTGTGAATCACTGGCTGTGAATAGTCATCTCTTAAAATGGGAGCAATCTTTGGACATAGATGGCTACAGCAATACTAATTCTAAATACCAAATATTTGGAGGAGAAACCGTAAATGAAGAATTATTCACAGCATTTTTTTTGTACATCATTAATTATTTTATGGTGTGCTTTGCTCCCTAAACTGACAAAGACAAAGGGAAGCAAAATCTGTTGGCTGATGGATCTGCTATCTGCTGGTAGTTTCGAAGCGGTGCACTTCTTCAAAGCCTTTCCCCTGAGTGACATCCAGCTGCTGATGCCTGCCAGGTGCTGGTGCTTCTCCAGACCTTGGCTTCCACCGAGACCTGGAGGCCTCATCCACCCTACTCTCTGCAGGATACTCCTCTGCAGCAGCAGGGGAAACAGAGAAGCCAACACTTAAGCCTGACCTCGGCAGCCCCAGGTCTATTTGTTATATTGCTTTGCATATCTACACGAGGCTTTCCCAGGTCAGTTTTGTTTGGAGCTACAGCGCTTGCTTTCTGGTTCTCAAAGACAGCGCAGCACAGGGTTGGGGGACAGAGCTGCCATTGAAACACTCTGTTTCCCAGTGATCAATGGGATGATTCATCTGGTGCTTCTGTGGGCCTGGGGGCAGAGGATGACCCTGAGATTTTCGGTGATGTCGGCTTCAAGGACCTCGGCCACCCCACCACTAGTGGCACTTGGGCTTGGACAGACATTGGAGCTGGGTCTACTCAAGTCCTTACCTGCATGGAGCAGATGTGCTTTGCAGTCAATGTGGAGCAGGGAGGCTGACGAAAGCCTGCTGAGATACGTCCTTTCCCTTTCTTGGTCAGCTTTAGAGGCAGTTTGGAGCCCAGCTCCCTTGGTGCCTCATGCTGGGATACAGCCACCGCCAGTCCTCATTGTGCACAGTGCCTGCCACCTCCTGCTCCCAGAAGTGCTCTGCTTCTAAGCTTGTCTGCTCTCCTTCTGCAGTGTAGGGAAAATTGATTATGTAGGGTTTGTTGCTCTTGCTAAAAATGTAGCTTTTTTTTTTTTTTTTCCTTAATACAACTTTGGCAGAGATCAGGTAGAGAAAAGTTAAGCACAACAGACTTTAGTTGTTGGAGGTTTTGTGGATTTTTTTTAAACAGAGAATTATGAACTTTGAAAACAAGGAGTTCTGATAGCTGAAGCTGTTTACTGAATCAATGAGAAACATCTGATACACACTCACAGTTCCCTCAGCTGTATCGTTAAACAAATATAAGGTAACCAACCTTCAGTCCACTGCTATTTGCTTTAAATCCCAGCTGAGGAGCTGCTTAAGAAAACTCTCGGGAAAAGCAAACCATTTCTTGCAGAGCGAACTGGGGAGTCCAAGGTAAGCATTTACCAGTTGCCAAGAATCTTTAGATCCATTTAGTGTCTCATTATTTGGTGAACAAACCACCTGGCATTACTTAGAAAAACATCAGTATAATTCCTTTCCAAGACACCTAATTGTATAGCAGTGTGTGGCCATTATTTTCTTCCACACCCAGTCTGAGACTGGGAGCACATGACATATAGTTTCATTCTCTTCTCATTTCAAAAACAGTGACCTTAAAAATAGAATAACTGTGAGGAAACGGTACTAAGATTGGCTACTCGTGTTAACTGCCTTGCTTAAGAAAGGTGCTGGCTGAACCCTTACAAAAGAAGTAAAAATACACACACTTGTCCCAGTATTATTGTGGTCTGCAATGGATGGCTATAATGAGGAAAACAGAGGAGACTTTGGGTTTGTCCTTTGTGAGGTTACTTTCTGGGTTCATAGATGCCCATCATCTTGAATTATTCGTCAAGAAGCCTCTTGTTTTCCTTCTTGTCACACTGTTATAGACACCCATGCACATAACAATGAAGATTGCAGAGCTCGTGGCTACAAGAGGAGAGGCAGTTCTTGGGGCTGGATCATTCTCACTACCTGCAAATTTTAGGAATGGATTCTGAAGAGCATTTGGTGGCAGATGGTTGTGATATATTGCAGGAAGATATATGTACAGTTCCTTAATTTTATTTAGTTGAGGCACTGCTGCATATTGCACTAGGCATGGAGGCTTCTTTAATTGGGGTTTCACTCCTGAGCATGTGGTCCACTGACAGTAATTAAGCCTGACAGTCATGGATCCACAGGTAACTTGGAGTAAGTGATTTCCATTTGGAAGAAACAATGTCTCAGGGACATCTTGGGAAAGAGGTGAATGCATCCTTACCCTTACTGTATAGCCAATACCAGTAGAGAGTGTAGCAGGGCTGAGTTCTCAGTTACTGATGTCCTGCAGGTGTGGACGTCTCAACTTCATCCAGCTGTTTGCTTTTGCCAGTGCCTAGCTCCTTGTTGCTGAGGTGTAGCTCCCACCAGTTGCTTTTTAGTGAGTTTCTGGTTTCAGGCAGGTGCAGGGAGAATTGGGAGATTGTGACCTGTAGAGGGTTGATGTTTTTTCCCTGCCTATTGCTAGTTGCTGTGGTATGCAATGTCCTCTGGAGGACGGAAGAGATGTGGAATAGAAAGCATGAGAACATACAGCCTGTACAACCTCGGGGTGCACTATCTTTGGTGACAGTGTCTGTCCCTGAGAAGTGGGTGATAATTTTCTTTCTATGCAGCCCAAATCATATTACAGTTTTAATAAATTTTTTTTTGAATTTTCAAACTCTTGGAAAATTAAATTGTCAATTTAACAGAAATAATGTTTGGTCCATAACACAGCTTAAAAAAAACCCTCAAAGAGTAGTGAGGATACAGACAGTTTCTGGGTACAAAGTAATTCATTACTTGGGTGGTATCAGACGAGTTTGGGGGCTCTTGAAGGCTGAGGAAAAAAGCTGCTACTGCTTTCCATAAAAGCATGAGCCTGTCCTTGCTCTTCATTTCCAGTACTTATTATTTTTACCACATTCATATTTTTTTATTTTGCTTTTGGAAGACACAGAGAATGATACTCCCTTCCCCCTGATCTCACTGTGATTATCTAGCATAAATCTCCCTTTATAATCTTATCACTGGGCAATTCAGTTATTTTAAATGTGAGCCTTCTTGCCCACTAATCAGTTCTTCTTCAGGTTTTTAAAAGCGCTATTTCATAATTCTGCACATTCCAATTGCTTCTGAGTGTCCAGCCCAGCTCTGCCTTCACTTATCCTCTTCTCCTTCCTTTCTGACAAGTCAGGCTCTTTCTCTCGCTCACAGGCTTCACATTCCTTCCAAGTTGATGCACACAGTCATTTGTAATCAAGGCTGTAAATTGTATTTAAAGCTGTACTCCACTATCCATGGATATTTGAATCATAAATGAGAGTATTGTCCTGCCTGTACTCTCACTTATTCTCTCAGCCGTAATAGATCCTTTCATTTGTGCTCAATTAGCTTTTCCACTCCTGCATTCAGACCCTGAAAGTTTCCACTCTTTTCTTCAGGTCTTGAATGCTGATAGTGTGGCCATGTTTGCTTCTGCCCCATAATTTGTTTAGCTCTTTTGTGCCACAGATTTCACTGAATATGGTTTGTTTGTTTTGACAAGTCCAAACACCATGACTACTTTGTGCCATAAAATAAAAATTTTCCCTTTAATTATTGCTGGGGTGCTACAGCTCTGGGATGGACCTCTTTGGTGTTCGGGCTTTTATGTCTCTAGGTTGAACATAACCCAGATTTTTCTAGAAGACTGGGTTTGGATTGTTTTCTTTCTTTTTTGTCCTGATAGAGCAGCAAGCCAATTCACATCAATTGTGTCAGGAAGAATCATTTTTAGAATAGCACCCCAGAGCGAGCAAGTACACAGAGTCCTCTTCCCCCTGCTGCAGCTCCCTGGCGCTGGGATGGGTGATCCACCCCAGTGCCACCCCCGGCCCTTTCCAGTGCCCGCTCTGCCCTCCCAGTCCAGTGCAGTGAAACCTCGGCGGTGCCACTGGCTGCTCATCCTTGGGTGTTACCGCTCCCCTGGGACTTCAGCCTGGCTGGTGGCTCCTCATACTGGTAAAAGCTTGACTTGCTGCCGGGGTAGCTTTTTGTCTTTGCTGAAATCTCTGAAGGTGGAATTAGAGACAGTCTTTATGCGAGCAAGTATTTCCTTTTCCCTTCACGTTTCCACCCCCGGTTTTTGTTTCTTTCTTTCTCAGTCTGTTTTCTGAGAAGAAAAAAAAGTAAAACTCAGAGAAAATCAGCCAACTTCACTTCCTTGCTTTTTACTGCAAAATGTGCACATACTTTTTCAGTGTGATCAGACAGGTTTTATTTCTCTTCTCATTCCATAAATGTGGGCTGCTTTTTTTTTTTTTTTTTGAATTGCTGTTTTTAAAGTATTTTTAAGGGAATTCTTTTTCACTTTGAACAAAGCTGGCATGTTTAAATAAATGTTTCTATTCAGTACAGAGCCCTGGGATAATGTTGCAGGCAGGGTTATTGATGGGTTTTTTTAAAGTAATGTCTCAGAAATTGTTTTGTGATCATCTTCCCCTGGAAAGACAATCATGACCTTTCCTTCCAGGACTGCCCATGGATGGAGGGAGAATCTATTTGGATTCTGTTTGGGATGAAGTATGTCCTTAGTATTTGTGAAGGTTTCTAGTAGGTTTAAACTGAATACAACAGAGGAACTAATCTCTAGTTTATTTATCTGGCTATAGATAGGCATCCCTAAGTTTCCTGATTTTTTCTCTAAAGTTTTCCTATCCTGGGATACTCTAGAATTAAAAAATATATTTAAAAAAATGTATCTCTGGCAGACTAAACTGAAGAAGTTTTCAGTTTATGTGTACAAGTGCACAAAAAACAAGGAGGGAGATGGAGAAAGACAGTGAAGGTTTTAGGATATTCAACTGGGATGTGAACTGGAAAGAAGCCAGGAAGATACACCAGGTAGTAAGACTGTTGTTGACCTGCATACGGTGGGAAGGATTTAGGAGAAGGACTCTGTCCCTAAATCTCACCAGTTAAGAGATGACAAATTCAAGCAATAGAGTATTATGCTTGGGGCGCTACATCAGGGGCACCAGAGCTTGTTGGAGAGAAATTTCTAGAGACGATAACTCTAATATTAACTCATTTGTGAACATCACATGTAGCTAGATTGTCTTTTCATATATAGGGATATCCAAAGTCTAAGCCTGCCTTTTTTTTTTTTTCCTTCCTTTTCCCTCCAGTTAGAATAGACTTAAAAACTCCCCCAGACCTCATTGATTTAACACTTTTCATATGACAGCTCTGAAATGTTTAATTTTTGTGAATCCATAATTTTCGTAGATCCCTGAAGAGATCTATCTAAATACTGAAAATGTGGCATCGCTATTAAAAGCCTTTATGTACATATATATGAAAATCTCCATTGCCATTCTTTTCTACAGACACCTTCCTCATTGTGAGACCTTACTCATCTCTACAGAAAGCCTAGTTTGAACTCATCATTTCCTCCTGAAAGGAGGGTCAGCGTGCACCTCTGCTGATACAGATTTTTCCACATAAAGTGACCTTGTGCAGCATTTCTGCTTAGTGAATTAAAATCGGTGGAAAGAGCCAGCCATGTACAGGTCTCGGTGGCCTCATTTTATTATATGCGCTTTAAGGATAGACTGTTAAGGAAGGACAGTGCTTGGGTGATGGTGAACAGTGGTTCAGGCAGACAAAGCACAATCCAATTGCTTGGTTTGTATCCCGATCTGTAGATTTCCATGGCTGCAAGTCTGTGCTGTTCTCCCTCTTTGTACATCTGTACCCCGCATGTACGATTGTATCTCATCCCCAGAGTTACTGCCATTTGTATATCACGTACTGCAGTCATAATGTCTAATATTGCTATCAATATATTATTTTTCCTTGGTTTTCTTTTGGCTTTGGATATAGTCTGACTTTTAGACCCCTGACAGCAGGGAATGATGCCCTCTTCTCAGTCCACCAGAGGGTCACCATTCTTTACCACAACAGACATGTACCAACATAAACAGTGGTGGCATCCTACCACACTCCAGTGAGCTAGCTCGCTCTGCCCACAGGTTTGTATTATTTCTACATGTTTTTTATTCCTTTGTGTCCTAAGCTCTTCACAGTTTTAAGTATGGTCTGAGAGGTAGATGGAAGCCAGGGAAAGAGAACACTGAAAGGAAAATGTGATGCATATCAACAAGCATCAGTATTAACAGTGCACCAGAAACATTTCAGAGACTCTTGAATGTAAAGAAGTCTGAGCCTGGCTGGTGATGTGGCAGAGACGATCTCTTCTTTGGGAGGTGATCAAACATGTGAGGAAAAACATTGATCTGTTCCTGGCTGTCTGTGTGCTGTTGAAAAGCACACGTGTGCTTGTTCCCTTTGGTATATGTCCTTTGGGCACGTACAGAACTGGAACTCCCCAGAAGCAAAGCAGAAGTTGTTGGGATATAAAAATGCCCCTGTTACGTGCTCTCCAATTCAAACCACCAGTGTGTTGCTGTGTATGTGAGCTGTATATGCTAGCTGTCCGTTACCCCCACGCACAGAGGTGTGGGGGCACCTGCACCACACTGCGGTGCTCACTGACCAGAGACCTCCAGGAGGTCTTGAGCCAGAGATGAGATGTAAGGATTGATTTTCTTCTCTGAGAAGTGAGACTTTTACTGTTATTTTATCATAGTGTTTTGGTATTTAATATACAAGGATTTGACAAAGTACTACTGTATAATCTTCTAACAATACTGATTTTGTCCCATAAAATTATTATATCCAGTCTTAAAATGTTAAATATGTCACTATTAAGGTAGAGTATCATAAAATTCAGTTTATAATATTAAAAGTAAAAAATGACACAATGTTATCAATCACTTTCCTTGGTAATATTCAACTTTCTTCATTTTTCTTTAATTTTGCATTTTAGTATAACAAATTGAGATTAAAGCTGCAGCCTCCAGTTCGAGGTCTCTTGGCGGTGAATGGCAGTAAAGTTACAAGTAAAGTGATAAGAAAACAAATCACACTGAAATCTAATATTTAATAACATTTCAGACAGATTACTGAGATTTAAGACCCTGTGCTGTAATCAGCATTGCATCAGGGCAGATATGCTAGTAATTGCAGAGGGAAATGCTCTCATCTCCTCAAAATAAATGCAGATCATCAGTGGAAGACTGGAAATATACTGAAGAGCTAGCAGAAAACTGAGATTTCTTTCTGGTAGGATTTTTTTTTTTTTTTTTTTAATTTCTATTGTGCTCCCAGAGCCTCTTTGTGAACCCTGTGCTACATTGGTGGCTTTTAACTGAAGAAATTGTATATTCACCATTCCCTTCACTCTCATCGCACTAGTTGGTGCTGGTATTGCACATCTTTCATCTGGACTTGTACATTTCTTGGACAAATGTAGAGAAGACTTTGCTAAAAAAAATAAAAAAAAAAAAAAGCCCCACAAAAGGACTTTAAATGCTCTGATGCATTTCTACTTCTCTACTTTTTACATATCTTTGTCCTGTATTTTATTTTCAGAATGCCAGAATATAACAAAATTGTATTTTTGTTCAGCTCATAAAGGACTAAATCTCCTTTTGAAAATTTGTTCAGCTGACAATGAGCTGATGGCCGAGTTGCACAATAAAGCAAGAAAAAAAAAGTTACACTTGAGTTAGCCGGGCTTTCTTTGCACGTAATGTACATATCAATTACTTAGTGATGCATTATACGGTATAATCTAATTCAGCATGTCAAACTTTTCAACCCAATTTATAAATTCAGCTGCATCAGCCTCTGCATCATTTACACCAAGTAATTTTTAGCTTCTCTAGAAAAAAGCTCCTATGGGGAAAAAAAAAAAAAAAAAAAAAAAGGCTAGATTTATTGTATGTCTTACACTCTGGGACCTAGTTTGCTCAGTGAGCAAAATGAATTCAGGGAGTTTCACACAGTAGAACTAGATATTGTGTATTGTATTTTGTATGCTGAGCCTTTTTCTTCTTTTCTCTCTCTCTCTTTCTTTCTCTTTTTTTCCCCCCTCCAATAGAGCTATCCAGTCTTGAATATGTCAGTGTGCCTTGAATGTGCAGTCACATTCTGAGGTATGTCTTTGAACTCTTCAATGGTGCTTTGCATTTCTTTGAGACCTTTTATGGGAAGGAAATAGAGAAATGTGGACTAAAATGCTGTGCGGTTGTCTCATTATTTCTCTTCCATTAAAAAAAAAAAGGGGTTAGTTTTTGTTAGACAGGGACACCTCCGTTATATAGTATATTCAGCATCTACTGTGCCTGGCTCCATACTGATGCTTGCAGACAGCATGGGGTATGGCGTACCAATTTAGAAGGCCAAGACAATAGTTCTGTATCTGCTCCGAACAAAGAAATTATCATCCCCAGCTAGCAATTACTTTGACAAAAGGATAAATTGATTTTCAACATATACCTCTTTCCTGCCCATTTTTTAAATTTTATTTTTCAAAATAGAAAAAAAAAAGGGAAAAAAAAAAAACCCCAAAACCAAACACACACACGCATAACAAACCAAAACCTAGAGAAAGATGAAGACTAATAGCCAGTAATCAGAGGATAATAAAGTGTGACCAGAAAAATTAGAAGCTCCCCTGCAGCTCTAATTAAGCCAGTAGGAAATGTATCTGCAGAAGAGTGGGACCTGTAAATATGCACTCCTCTTTAGGGCATGATTCTGTCACCCTTTCTCTGTCAAAGGAACATTTTGGTACCTAAATGGTCACGAGCAGCAGGCAGTTGAGTTTGGGGCCACAGTATGGCATTTGGCAGGTTTCAGCTGGAAAAGCTTGTGCTGCAACACTCGATGCGCTGCGCTTAGGCTACAGTCGGCTGCCTCCGTACTGCAGGGCTGTTACCTGTGAGCATCACCAGCCAGACAGATATAAATGGAAGATATTTAAGGAGAAATTTCACAAAGAATTATTCTGAAGCATAAAAAGGGAAGCCAATAAAAGTTTGGTACAGAGGAGTACTCAGAGATTGTACTGATATATTTTATGAGGTTTCTTTTAATTAAATTTACAGTTTAGCAGATTTTATTTCCACATGTGTTAGGCAGGAAGAAGAAAGAGGACAGTCTGAGACATCTTTTCTAGAATTGAGGCAAATTTTTTCTTCGTAGTTGTGAATACATCCTTTGCTCAGTGACTGTGTTTATCTTTTCAGTGGTGTGGAGCGTGGGTTTCCTATCTCCGTTAATTCTCCGCTCTAACACCCATGAAGTGTAAAGCATTAAACAAGTTTAATTTTTAAAATCTATTTCACACATGCCCTTGTGACAGAGACATTCCTCAAGCAGGTATCTTTTTATACTGTATGTGGGGCACTGTGTCTGACAGAGATTACTGTATAACCCGAAGTAAAAGTATTGGTGTAAAATGCAAGACTGTATACATAGGATTTTATCCAGAGCACTAAGCCAAAAGAAATACTGAACCACCGCTAAATCATCCTAATGAGTTAAGTATTGTGTGTGGTTTTGTTATTTTAAGCAAATGCACTCATATTTGTTTCTGGAACTACAAGGGATCAGTCAAGCAAATGTTTCCGTGAAAGGAAAAATAATATATGTTCATAAAACTTACACTGCCTTACTTTCTTGGTGGCAAAGTATTTAAAATAATTGTTCAATGAAAGACTAAACATTTTCTTGGAAAACTTATTTAACTCAAGAATTAGCCATTTAGGGTGTCCACTTCACTGTGTAAAATAATAAACTTGTTTCTTTCTTTTTCTCTTTTACCTTCAGTACATAGCCACCTTTATAAAATCCATGTGTTACATATAACCAGGCATTTTCATCTGTAAAAAAAAGCCAACAACCCAAACCTACAAATTACACTTGCAGAGCTAAGAAAAACAGTTGACTGGTTTCCAGTTTAAATTGGGGGTGAGGGAGGGGAGAGAGGGGCAAGGTGAGGAGATGATACATCTTGGCCTAGGCTCAGTGTTGGGCTGCCACAATAGGGGCTTTCAACAGGGACAAACAGAACTGCCTCAGCATTTATGCTCTTCTCCAGTTTTATGTGGGTGTCGGGATTAAGTAACCACTGCAGTTCCTACGTGAATGTTTTCCCTCCCAGATGTGAAACATCTCCCAGACAGCTTGGGTGGGAGGTTTGGAAACATCTACTATCTACTGCTCTCTTTTCTCCTGTCACCACCTCCTGGTCATCCAGCTTTCGATGGAGAAAAGGGGTAATTCCTGGGTGTTATCACTGTTTGCGTTTGAATAGGAGTTGGAAGTTTCTCTTTGCATGCTTTACACTTGCTTTTGTGGGTAGTGAAAGGAGGAAGCATAAACATAGCACACTGTTTATGGGAGTAACTCTGGTGGGTAACATGCCTTCGAAATGATTCTGGTTGGTAGGGGGCTTCTGGTCAAGGGCAATTGGACACGCTGCCTGGGGCAGTGGGGGGAGAGCAAACCCAGCTTCATTATATCTTTTGAGGTCTTCCAAATCCTGGCTCACTGAGAGAGAAATTTCAGTACTGTTTTAATTTAGGGCAGTCACACATGCGACCCAATAACCCAGGGGGTTCTCCCATCAGCCATGTGTTGCTGGAGTCCATCAAGCTGGCACCATGACATCTTTAAATGCCACTCACTATCTCAGCTGTCTGTTAATTGAGGATTGCACTTCTGGAAAAGCCTTCAGATAGTCATTTATGGCAATGTGTGAGACTTGAAAGAACAGAAGAGAGAGAGTACAGGCTACAGCCTCGTGCTTAGTCTTCAGTGGGCAGTCTCAGTCCAGGCAGCACTGGTTTGCTCATGCACGATATGTAAATACATTGTTCTGGCTGGATTTGCTGAGTTCACACCTTTCCCCTCAAAAAAAAACCCCAGCCCAACCACTTTAGAAAATATTTCCCTGAGCAGCACCTACTACTAGAATGATTTAAGGGATTTTCACTCTGTGATACAGAAAGACCAAACCCAATATAGAACTGGTTTTTTATGCTTTTCCTTATAAATCTTTACAATTTAAAAATAATAAAAAGGCATCATTCTGTTTATGAGATTTAAAAAGAATGAATAATACTTCTCACCTCTTTGAGATAAAGTACATTTTAGCTACGTCTTATAGGTGTATTTTTTCTAGCTGTAGCCAAAAAAGACCTTATTTTGGCATAGACATCACCACTTCGAAAGAGCAGAGGCCTATAAACACAGAGAGTGTGGTTCCCACTTTATCATTACAGGCTAAGGCACGGTGTGCCCATCACAGCTGGAAAATGAGACAATGACTAAAAGTGGCATTAGGGTGTTTCTCTGGGTTGCTTTACTGGGAGACTGCAGAGAGGTGGAGACGCTTGTGATAGGGACGGCTCAACGGGGATTTTTCACTTTGTGCCATATAATAATTTTTAAAAAGATTCTGCTAAGAGATGTCAGAGGTGAACAGAACAGCTTGAGCCTAGTGCAAAAATCAATGCACACAAATCGCTGAGGTCCCAGTTCTGCTCTACAGTGTATGTGTATACCTACAAATTATAAATGCATCTCTCTGAGAAATCAGGCCCTTGGTGTTTGTCACCCCCTTTATCTCTGCCGCGGGTTTCTGTCTTGAAGTGAAGTCAGTAGATGGTTGCGTAGCTACTGCAACCACCTCCTTGCAGGAGGGGAGAGCAGAGTCCCAGCTGGACAGAGTATTGCAGGCAACTTTGGAGGTGGTGATTTCCTCTCCCCTGTCTCCATTTGTTAATCTGTGCTAGACCCTGCTCTGTTGAGCAGCTTCATTGTCAGCTGTCTGCTGGGAAAGGTTATTTCTACACAACACCTTTTTCACACAGGAGCATCTGTGCTGCACACGAGCTGAGCTGACCAAAAGCCCTGTGGCTACCATGAGCCTGAGCTCATCATCCTGGCAGGCAGGTTAGCTGCCGCTCACTGGATAAACCCACCTGCACACTGGTCTGTTGGGAGGGCAAGGAAGTCACAGGATCACAGAATGGTAGGGATTGGGAAGGACCTCTGGAGACCATCTAGTCCAAAACCCCTACTAAAGCAGGTCCATCTAGAGCAGGCTGCACAGGAACACACTCAGGCAGGTTTTGAAACTCTCCAGAGAAAGAGACTCTGGGCAGCCTGTTCCAGGGCTCTGTCACCCTTGAAGAGAAGCAGTTTTTCCTGATGTTGAGGTGGAACTTCCCGTTTTCCAGTTTGTGTCCATTGCCCCTTATGCTATCACAGGGCACCGCTGAAAAGAGTCTCACCCCATCCTCTTGACACCCACCCTTTAGATATTGATAAGCACAGTAAGATCCTGTCTCAGCCTTTTCTTCAGGCTAAACAGCCCCAGGTCTCTCAGCCTTTCCTTCTAAGAGAGACGTCCCAGTCCCATCATCATCTTTGTAGCCCTTCACTGGACTATATCCAGGAGTTTCTTGTCCCTCTTGAACTGGGGAGCCCAGAACTGGCTACAGTACTCCAGATGTAGCCTCACTAGGGCAGAGTAGAGGAAGAAGAGAACCTTCCTCAACCTGCTGGTCACACTCTTCTTACTGCATCCCAAGAGACCATTGGCCTTCTCGGCCACAAGGGCACATTTGCTGGCTCAAGGTTAACTTATTGTTAAGCTGTGGCAGCTCAGATGGAAGGCAGAAAATGCTTGTGTAGGCCAGGGAAATATAACAGAGGCTGTATCTCAAGTCTGCTCCAGTTTCACACTTAAATGCCTTCTTTAGTGTTAGTGTTTTAAGGGAAATCTAACCTTGATTATGTGGCAGGGACCTATTACATTCTTTGACTGTCAGGCGCCAAATACATTTGCAGTAGAGTATTTGATTATAAGTTGTTAACAGAATTTGTGGTATTGCCATAATACCTACAGATCCCAGCTACTAACAAGGCCTTACTGTGCCACTTATTCTACAACTCTGGAGTAAAAGACACTCCTTGTCTCTGAGACTGTGAAGTTTAAAGAGAGACGTGTCTGAGCACTGAGCGTATGCACAGAGAAACTCAGTAACTTGCCTCAATTCTTAATAACCAGTCAGTGGGAGAGCCAGGGATAAAAAACATGTTCCCTAAGCCCTGGTCATGCTGTGCTCACTTGATCACTTCATTTTAAAATAAATCTGGTGTTTAAAGTGCTGTTTATGATTATTGTTCCAAGAGAAGTTGATAAGGTCAATGCACAAGCACCTAAGACAGAAGAGAGTTATATTTGAAGGCGCCGTAGTGCACAGGAGCTGCAAACATGGACAGCAGTGGCAAAATTTGAAGAATGGTGCTGTAATAAACTAAATTAACCTGTGAAGTGGGAAAAATATCAGACCTTGTCTAAGCTAGTGTCAGGATGTGGGGAAGTACTGAAACAGAGGAGGAAAAAGCACAGGGGAGAACATATGGAGGTGTCTTCTGCTCTTGCAGTCACAGTCTCCTATAGAGCAGAAGGTCACAGCATTCTTAAACGCAGTGAATGTACTGCAGCTGTAAGGTAGACAACCCAAATAATCCACTAAAAACCATATGCATATATGGAGATAGAGGTATCTGCAAATACAGATCTTTCAGTTATGGTAGAAAGTTGACCAAAATTGTATTTCATCTTATTTCAACTTATTTATACTGAGTTTAGTTGAGAATATGTGATTCATATTCAAGCTTCCAACAGAAGCTAAAAACATATCGACTAACTAAATCACAGTGGGCGTCTGATACATCAACACTCTAAGAGTAACTGTTGGGACATTGTAGGGATCTGGTGTCAACTCTTCTCAGTTCTTACCTCAGCAGTGGCTCCTCCCGCTCAACAGCAGTGACTGATCAGCACTTGAATTTATTAATAGTCTTCAGTTTAAACATGAACAATATATCAAATATTCTTCTGAATATTGTACTTTTATATAATGACATTTTGAGGGAAATAATTAAAGGGTAGAGGATTTACTCGAGGATGAGATAACAAATATGATATTTCTCTTAATAAAATAATTTCTAAGTTAAATTAAATTTTTTTAATACAATTTGTAGCTATGCAGCATGGAATTCAGTCTTCTCTTGCTGAAGCTGGTCACAAAGCATTCCCTGACTTCTGTGTAAACAGATAGTTTCCTTGGGTCTCATTTTAGCAAAACATTTGTGTTTCATCTTAACTAAAGGTGGGCTAGAGACCTGTTTGTGTCCAGCAGTCTAAAGTTGGTGTAAAAGCTTTCATGAATGAGGATTAACAGCTTAATTAGTAAAAGAAAATAAATTTTCTTACAAATATTTGGAGCTAGTTGTCTTTTCCATCACTGGCCTATGTGGAACAGAGTTTGTGATGTCAGTGCAGTTCTCTTTCTTCATATTACCAAAAAACCTCTCTGTTTTGGAGTGCTGCTTTCTTTGTCCATTTGAACTTGGAATAAATGAGCATGCCACAGGCGGGCAGAATTGGCCAGGCTCAGGGGTATCTGTAGGCCAGCCTTCTTAATGGCACTGACAAACAGCTATGCAGGTTAAGGGGTGTCCGTATGCCATCTGTTCTACTCAACCAACCATGTGAGAAAGTTTGCTTTCAAAGTGGTTTTACTGCTTTGATCCCATTCCTCCATGTCTTTTACTGCTTCTTACTTTCTATTTTCTATTACTTTTCATTGTTTCACATTATTAATCCTTCCTTACCCTTGATATGTCCCCCAGGGCTCTTATTCTGCGGGTGGTGAGCACTGTCCTATACATGAGGCTTCTTTTGTCATCAGGGGATGACTAATGTTTTTTTCTGAAATCCCATGAAAGCTCAGAAAAACAGCTCTCATCTGTGTCCCTGTGGAGCAACCTTGACACCTCCCGATGCACTTTTTTGTGTGTTGTTTACTCTGGGTATTAGTGTGTGTTGGGGCAATGCCACATCTGGATGAGTGACAGAGATAATTTCTTGTGCATTTGAGGGTCTCTCTGTGTGGGTCAGGTGTACCAGATAACATGTTAACCTGGCAGTGTCCTGCTTCCTACAACTTCTGAGTACACTGTTGGAGAATTGGTAGCATTTCAGGCTTTGAAAACATGAATGGGATACATGGCTAGACCCCTGGTGCTATTTTCAGTATGTCCTGTGGTCGATCATTCTCCACCTCAGATTCCAATAGGAAATGTCCTCAGCTTTGCTCCTGAGGTTATGTGATTTTCAGCTCTGTTATACCCTTTTCTGATCCTGCAGAATGGAAAATTGCTATCTGCCTTTCCTCTGGTTCTGCTGTGCACTTGGATATGTGAAAGGTAAAATAAGATGGGGCACACATGATTCCACCCCGCTGAATTTGGTAGCCCCAGTGGCTTATGAGGGTACCTATGCCAGAACCTGATGTTGGAAGAGAATTACATTTTCTAGGTGGGTATTTCAGCCTTCTGCCTATCACAGATGGGCTTCTTGATGTCTCTTACGATTGAAAAGGTATTGCTTCTCTGTTGTAAGAAAGATAAAACCAAAGGGTCAGGTTTTCTTAGGGTATGACTAGATCTGTGCTCTCAATTTCAGTGCCTAATGCCTTGAAATACTTCCTTGAATTGAAAAAGTCAAGTTTACTATCACCTGAGATACAGTTCATGTGTTGTCAGTCTTTCCCCATCACTGCCAATTTAAAGGTGAGATTGTGTCCTTCTGCTCCCCTGAAGGGTGGGCTGGTTCCAAGCCATTGCAGCAAATCACCCAAATGTGGAGTCTCTCTGCCCTTCATGGCTGAGTTTAATTTAAATCAGGAGATAATTTTAAATGCTTGACCTCCTTCCTCCAGGACTGCAGCCTCTGGATGAAACAATGCACAGCTGTGACATCAAAAGTCAAGTTTTGTACTCAGGAGTCCAGGCTATTCAGACATATTGCAGGCAAGTCAAAGAGTACCTACAGAAGTGGACAGTTGTTTGATTGTTAAGACATGTCATAGACCTGCAGAGGTGATAGCCTCTTTGTTGACAATGGACCAGTCTGCCAAAGCCCCATCTATGCAGAGAGCATCCCTCCAGACTTTGTCTCTCATTGATACTTGCAGGCATCAAGGAGTTCTCTTACATCTCAGTTTATGACACCCTGAGATGTCCAGAAATAACTCTGGATTTAGCAGGAAGGTGGCTGAGGTTGCTCTTTGAACAAAGGATTTTGAGACTGACTTTTAAATGTCACCTCTCAGTTGGATTGTAAATTGAACTGAACTGGAAGCCAGAGATATCCACCAGACTATGTATGTGGTCATGCATTCATTTAGTGTAAGGAGGTAGACCTAATATTTATTTGGGAAAATTTAGGTTGAAAATGTCTTCAGCTTTAGCTGTAGGGGGCATATAACCACTCAAAGTGTGTGGTGGGGGAAATGCCCTCATCAAGTATTCTGATACCTGTAGATGTGTACTCACTGACATCCGAATTAACCACCTCAGCAGGAAGACTAAAGGCTAAATGATCTTCCAGCTGGAATTTCATTTGACTCAAAGGTCAGGACTTCTTGGTGAAGCTCTATGATGGTATAGAGAATCCCCCACTGCATCAGGCTACCATTGTTGTTATCATGATTAGAATTCACATCCAGGTAAATCAACCTAAATAAAACATAGATCTCTCACTGTGTATGACGTAGAGAACTTCAGTTCAGTTGAGGTCCTCTCAAATGCACACGAGTGATTCTAGTTATGCACCATGTTATATCCTTTAAAAAATGTTTTTCTTGAAATACATGAGACTGTAGAAGAACACCCCAAGTACTCAAATATCTGGGAAACCAGCTTAGGATTGTTCAACAAATCCTCCCTGCTGAGCTAAATCAACCAATTAGTCATGCTAATGCTTGTTAATGACATTTCTGCTAGAAGAACAGTGTAATTTAGCTTTATTTCTAAATTCCAGCCCCAAAAATATCATGTATTGATCTTGCTTTGCAAATGAATGATGTTTCTGCACTGCTGAAACTCAAAAAGTGCATGATTGGTTACACCTTGCTACCATCTGCAAGGCAACGACTGAGTTGTATTCTCACACCTTCCAGTAACATTTCATGCTACAGATCCCAGCAGAGACCTTTAAATCAAACTTGGTGCAGGGATGGCTACATCTATGAGAAAAATCTAACAGGCCTAAAGAACCATGAGGAGTTGGCTTATGTAATGTGAACCTACTAATTGCACCAGCGTCCACCTTCTCTTTGTGCTCAATTATGAGTCCATTTTGAAAGGGCAGTTTGTCTTTAATGGGTTAACTGATGCCACGTTAATAGAGGAGCTATAACATGACAAACAAATATAGTTTAATGCACCCTACTTTGAATGCAGAGTTCATATGTATTCCAGACGAAAGGCCAAACAAATTTACAACACTTCATGCATTTCTATAGCTGAGCATTTTTTACTGAAGGATATGTAAATCCTGCACTAATCAGAGGTTCTGGGATTCCAAATGCCACTAAAGGTTATGACCTGAAGCCCTGCTAATAGATGACTGAGGGCGTAGACTAAGTAGTTCTGAATGACAGCAACCACAGGGTGTTTTGCATGAAAAGTAACCTCTAATAAATGACCTCTGCTTTTTTCCTTTCAAAGCTATGACAGTAATGAATATGAAAGGGGGAGCTTTGTACACACCGGGTGTTATTTACACCTAAACACTGCAAGAGTGTGAGGGTTTCAGTTTGGCTGGAAAAAAAGGAGGAAAGGGTGTTTTTGCTGCCTTAACAAACACGGCTGCACTTCTGCTGACTTCATTAATAATCCTGTTCTTAAACAGTGGTACCAAACAACAAGGTCACGTCATTAAAGGAAATATTTCCTCCTTCGTTATATGTATGTGTGTGTATAAATATCTGTACATATGTATGTATGTAGATATGCTTACTGGGTGGGTTACAGGCTTTACGTGAAATTTCTTGGACTGCTGATAGAAGCATTCAAATTTCTGCTGTTTTGTGACCTTTAGTTAGGCAGAACACTGTGTCTTTGGTGGTATGAACAAAACAAGGATGTTTTTAATGGCAGTCTCTCCTCGTGGATGATATTTACACTTGGACTTCTTGAAGGAAAACAGTTCTGAGATCTTTTTTTCTTGAATGCAAAAAGAACCAGAGCTCTGAAAACAGAAAGTATGGATTTCCTTTGAATGATGGTGACCAATTAGTGAAACTTTTCACATCTTGCTGGAGATCCTGGAGGGGTAATAGAGTGATTATGAACGGACCATCTTCTCTGTGCTTCTTCCGGCTCAGGATTTTGTTCCCAGTCTCATATGTTGCTTTGCATTAGCCACCCTCCCTGTAAATCACTTGCAATGTGTCCTTTATTGCTTTGGAGGCTCCCTTCCCAGTTTCAGCATGTAAGGGCAGACCAGGATGGGGGGAAGACAGGCAGACAGGAGCGTGCTGGCTCCTCTGCGCAGCTGGGAGCTAAGCCGCACAGATCCCCTAACTGCAGCACCAGCAGAGGGGTTGTGTGGGGACACTGTCCTGGCAGAGGAAACCAGCTGTACAGGGCATGGTTACCCACAAACACTAGGGTCATGTCTGCAATCCCTGAGCTAGTGCACCAAGGTGCAGGCTGTCTGTTAGGGACACAGGATGCAGATGTGCCTGCCTGGGACCCAGCACCCTACAATCAGCCCAGGCAGTGCTGTGTGTGAGGGGTGAGCCAACGAGGTGGCACTGCAGCTTCCTGTCTGGGAGCTTGTGCACCTAAACCTCATTTCAGGCTTTCCTGACAGCCTGCCCTGTAGGCCTATCAAGGGTCCAGCATCTTCAGGATGCTTAGGTGCCATTCTTGCTGCTGAAAAGCTCGTCCCTGTAGAGTGCCACCGCTACATGCTGCTATGCACAAACTGCCTCCAGACACATCATGCATGGCAGTAGGGTGGCTTTGACACTCCACTTGTGCCCAAACCCCATTAGCTTCCCCATGGAAAGCCTGTTTATTTGAGATTTGAGCGTGTGAGCACACAGCATGTGGCCTGAGTAGTCTTCCATAGCCTAATGCACTTCATACCCCGGGAATCTTTTCATCTGATGTTCAACACAAGTTTTTTGCTTGTCTTAATATTATACAAATATTTTTTCATTAGTTATTTTTTATTACAGGTGGTTTATGTGCAGATCATAGTTATGTTTGTTCAGGTATGACTGTCATTTTGTTAGGTGGCAATTTTGCCTGAGTGAGGAAGCCAAAGCAGGGCTTTAAAATGCACTGCTCATAAAAAATTAAAGAACTATTCTTTATTTACATATTTACACAACACTCAATCCACCATGTAAAGCTTTCTCTGCCTTAAGCCCAAATCTCCGGGGTGTACTCTGTGCCTAGGGAAACTGGATGGCTCAGAGAAATGATAAAGAGATACTTGTCCATCCACCTATCTATCATTTTTTACACCATACTCATTAGCATGGTCTCTGAGCATCTATTACAAGTAGGGAGCCTTTCCCATTTTGGTGCAGAGCTGGTCAGCGGAGACAGCAAAGCCATCATTATTTTCTGAAGAGCACAAACGTGCAGAAGGACCGGTTGCTCAGTCTGTAGTGGCCCTTTGGCAGCAGCCAGTTTGTACAGTAGACAAATCCCTTTTATTAGCTGCCCGAGAAGTCTGGTTTGGTTTCTGGAAGATGAAGTTCAAATGGACTATGTGCAGAGAGTTAGCCTTAGGTATCAACATTGCTGTTCCCACATTCACTTCACGCCACCTTGAGAGAGAGGCTACCTCTTCCCTGCCTCCCTGACAGCTGCTTACCAGGAGGGGGACTTCAACTCTGAAAAAGCATCAAAAGACCTGGCAACTTTAACTTGGATAGACTGTCCGAGGGACTCTTCAAATTAACAGAAATAGCTGCATTTCTCATCCTCTTGCATGTAACTGGCCACTTTCAGGCCATGTCATCACCCATTTGTCTCATTCTTACCCTCGGGCCCACCTGTTTCTTTGCAGAATTCACTTATTGTCTTTTGACTTGTGCTTCAATTTCAAGCTCTGAAGCACGGCAGCTTTTTATTAGGTTGTATTCAGGGCCAGCCATAGTGGGGGCCTGATCCTTGACAAGGACCTGCAGGCATTCAGCAGACAAATATTAGTTAGCGCTGATCATTACTAAGAATAAAGTAACATCACCACTCCACAGCTCGCTCCAAGGCTGACTCTATTACAGCTGCTATTGCTGGTGATTGTACCAGCGCTATTAACCATCCTGTTGCCCATTTGTTTTAATCTTTTTCCCTCCTGTGTTGGGAGGTGAAGTTTCAAATCCATCTTAGTTTTCCTACCAGCTCTGTCAGACATTGAGCATCAGCCTGGATCCCACTATGCTCCCAGCAGGACTGCTATTGGGATGTAGCAGCATGGCCTGGGCATAACACTGGGGTGTTAGCTCCAGGATCTATAGGGTGGATGGATGCTCCAAACAAATACCTTCTCCTCCTTCACCTGTTCCTGTGTCATGGAGCATCAGAGCAGGAGGGAGAGGGGTAAGTTTGTTCCTCTTTTATTGATAAAGGCCAGAGTAGTCTGTCCCAAATCACCAGCCTGAGAGAGAAGCAGCATAGAGCCTACATCTCTGACTTGTCCCTTCTCTAATGGAACCAGCCTTCTCACTCAGGAATCCCTCTCATTCCTGCCTGGCCCAGACATGCTGCAGTCTACTCTCAGCTCTAATTTAGAAATAGATGCAGACTTCATCAATTGAAGTGGCAGCTGGCATTCAGTTCATTAAATGTATCCAAGACTAAAAGAGGAGAAAGATTTTGTTTTTGAAATAAATGTAGGGGAAAATATTATAAATGGCAACTGAAGAGCTGCAACCCCCCTCAGGCCAGACTTCAACAGGGCTTGGTGGATCATCTGGATCTAAAATTGGAAGGGTTTGATTCAAGCTTTCCTGTTCTTCACTTAGAGAAATCTGGCACAACTTCAGGCTAGCTGAGTAGAGCCAGGACAGAACTCAAAAAGAGACAATTAGTTCAACTTGAAGTGCTTCATGGAAATTCTTCAAGTGTGACAGCTTTGTGGTGGAGGTCTGCCCTATTTTCCTGGTCAGCTATTGGGATGCTGGGCTTCCATCCACAGTTTTGGGATTCCTTTAAAGCTGGAGTCCTTTGCAGCCTTAGAGGATCTTATTTTAGGACTGATGACTGACTGTTGATCCAGAAAGAGACCATGGGACCTAGTACAGTACTTTGAACTTTTTATTTTCTCTTCTTTTCTTATGGTTGTCTTATGAAGGCAACAAAAGTTAATTTTTGAGTAATGTAAAGTAGAAATGCATTTTCTTTTAAAGATCACAGACCAGATCTCCAGCTCTTTCTGACCAGCCTAACTCAATTGATACTTGTGATTTATGCCAGCCTAAGGGGAGAAATTGGGCAATTTAAATTTTAACTTCCTCTCCTAGGAACAATCCTTTCATTCCTGAACTCTGCAGATGAAGAATGAAACTCTAAAAATCCTGCTCAGGCTGGCCACGGCTTGACTGCAGGACCCTGACAGCAGCGTCTTGCACCGTGCAGTAAAGAGGCGATTAAAAGTTTTACTATCCGTTTTATCATCTCGGTTTTTACAATAAAGAGAACTGTCATTGTTTTAGGATTATTTTACGTATGTCTATTCATTTTGTTTCATTGTCTTTACAAGTCTCACTCCCATTTCATGCTGCCTGGGTTCTAACCTTTTCAACTCCTCACGGGTGAGTGGGGAAGGAAGAGCAGACTGGCCAACAAATTGGGCAGGGCGAGAGTGTGAAAACTGAGCTTCCATGTCATGCTCTTCACCCACCTAGAGAGAATGAAAACACCACTTCTTTTTTTTTTTTTTTTTCCTCTATTTTTATGGTTCCTTACAGGTACACTAGACCATTATTGCTTATGTGATCAAGCTGTATAACAAAATCCCTCACTGTTTGCTGATGGTATGGTCAACATGGTGAGATGTAGGTGGGGAAAGCAGAAGTGAAGTGTTTTTTTAACTGGCATTTGGAGGAGAGTAAAGGAAGAAAGGCTGGTAATGGAGACAATGGGACAAGAGAAGACAGGAGATACAAATAAATAACAACATTTTAAAAGGCACCTTTAGTGTGTTTTAAGCCACTTCGGTAGTTTTGAAAATCACAGTAAACAAATATTTGTACCATTAGATGCTTAAATTGTTTCCAAGTTCTGTGTATTGTAGCTTTGAACTTTATGCTTAAAAAAATAGGGAAAATCATGCTTGAGCTTGGAGACTTTTCTTTCATACAGACAAGAAAAGTTCTTGAAATGCTCAGTCTGGGAGAGACTGAGGATGGTATGTTTTCCAGGTGTCATGCAAGTTCAGAAGTCTTGCAATTTAAAAACTCAGCTAAATACTGAAAATCTGTTCTGGGAATATTCATTCCATTTTATTAAAGAATTAGGGTCCAGCTGTGCTTACTTTCCACAATGGTTTGCTTTGGGGACATTTTTCATTTGCTTTTCCAGCAGTTTATGTATCAGAAACATTGTTTTAAATGTCACAGTTGTCAAATCAATGAACTAAAACAGTATCACATGGCTTAATTTGAACAAGTAATGCACTTGGAATTTCAGATTTGGAATAACAGGCTTCCTGATCTGTTCACTGTCCCTCAGCAGCTGAAAACAGAAATTTGAGTAATGTTTGGCTATGCCCTATCCCACAGGGCTGCAAGAAGGAGGAGGGGAGGATATTTGCTTATGTGTTTAGCCTTGAAGTACCTATCTGTAATGAAAGTTCAAATCCCAGCCAAAAACTTGATGTTTTGTCTATATCTGTCTATCTCTCTGTATTTAATTCTGTCTCTGAAGGCTTTACCCAAAGTCAGTATAAGTTTCAGTGGACTTTGATTAGAGTTTAATGAGTTCCCTATTACTGCCTACTGAAAAAAACCCAAGAGAAACTCTCACTGATGACAAGTGGAGGAAGGTCCTTTGCTTTAGGCTGACAGTCTGATGCAACTATAGAAAGACCCTTCACGTGACACTCAATTTATTTAGGACACTAGGAAATACCTTAGGAGGGACACCCATAAGCTGAGGCAGCCGTAACCATGTCTACATCTGAAATGTAGGAAGCTAAAGTGGAGCCATGGGTGAGGTGCCTGGAGCAGTCCTCCTTTCTCCATTTTTTTCCCCTTAATCCAGTGTCTTGCCAGATAGCATCAAATCCTATCAAGCCCCTCTCTAAGCTGCTTGCTTCTTGCTGAGCATAGAATGTCAGGGATGAAGCAACCAGGGGCAGCTCAGTACATAAGGAAGTATGGGATGGTGAGACTGGTGGGATGCTTTTGAAATGGGATTTTGTTTCAGGTTTTCCTTCTGTGCTATGGAGTATGGATTAAATAGGCAAAATTTATGAATATCTGGAAAATGAAACCACTAGGCAGGATATGTTTTTCAGTTCATTTTAAAGACTCACCTTTACCCACAGCTGTTGTTTAATCTTCACTACATAAGGGAAATATGAGCAAAGAACTTGGCTGTTTTTATCAGAAATGCCTACTCTCTAGCCTGCCTTTTTTTCTTTTTTTTTTTCCTATTGAGTATCAAACTCTTGTCCTTCTAAAGAAGAATAAACAATCATATGATATGTAGATGTATGTTTAGAGACAAACAGTTTTAAAAGAATGTTTTGGATTAAGAAGATAAGGATGAAGATATGCAAAAGATTGTAGGAATGATTTAAAAATTGCAAAGATTTGGATTTATTTTACTTACCTGCTGGCATCATAATCTTCGGTGTTCATGCTTTCCAGCTTTCTCTTGCAATCATGACAGTTAGAAATTTGCATTCAAAAAAATAACATCACTGCCAGACGTCCTAACAGGTATTTGGAAGTGGAGGTTTAAGAAAAGGTAGCGATGCAGTATGAGTACTATTTAATTATGAGATGTTGGTGGAAGAGTTTCTTTCACTAGGAAATGTTGGGAGAACTTGTTTTGTTGGCAGTAATAAGTTTTTTTGCTGCAGTCACAAAGTTTCTCTGCCTCTCAGTAGTCACAGCTCAGGTTCATCCACTGAAGTAGGAAGTCTGTTGCCATGTCATGGAAGAAGTGAATATAGCCACTCATCATATACAACTGACGTATTAGCACTTCACCGAATTTTCCAAGTCTCATCACCTACTTTCCCTACTGCAGTTACTTATTTCTCGTCATTAACCCCTTCTCAGGAGCAGCCTACATTAAGGCTGGCATAGCACTACTATAGAAAGTCTCTTCTGAGCAGAAATGGTGCAGTGTGTTGACTTGTGCCGTGACTTTGTTACGCTGATATAGCTCCGCTGAAAAGGGCTGGGGGCTGCTTGAGAGTCCACTCCAACTCACAGGAAAACCGATGAAACTACCAAAAAGTGTATTTGATACATGATACAGTCATAAGGCAGTCTTCTGATTATGAGGTAACAAACTTCTGCTGTTTGGCCATCAACAGGGAGAAAACACCCTCTATTTAAGTCTCATTTAGATTCTGACTTAAATCTGTAAACCCAAAATCATGTCTGAGTGACAATCCAGCCCAGCCTGACTTTTCCTGTTTCTCTCTGTGTCTGCAGTCTGAACATGCCTTTGATTTCCAAAAAACATTTCTTCAAACTCTTCTTTTTCAAGCAAGTAATGCAATTAAAGCTTGAAAGGTGGCTAATGTTCAATTAACTTTATTACATATATTTGCTGGCTTTGCAGAATGGATCACCTTACCCAACTGTGAACTGTTGTGTGTGTTTATGCATCATGCATTCTTAGCCTGTCTCAAGGTAAAAGCCTAGAAAGATTTTACATTTCCTAAACATGTGCCTAGTGATTAGATCACAATAAATCTGAAAGAATCATAATATGCCTATTATAAATGATTTTTTTTTTAAGGAACTATTATAGTTAGTGGGTAAATATGCACCAGTGCCTTAGGGAATCACAGAAATTAAACCATGGAATGTGTATAAACCTGAAGGTCTGAGTAAAATTCAAAACACCAAGGCTGAAAATTTGGTCTGACACCATCTTTGTGTTGCCCTATGCTTCCTTTACATGCCAGAGTTTCCAAGGTGTGTGTGAGACTTAGCTTGGTGCAATGTAAGCACTGCCTTTAATTTGGGGTTTGCGACAGCATGTGTTAAAAGACAAAATGTCAACCAGATTGGATTTTTAGCTTTGAACACACTAGAGGTTATGGTTTAAAGTCAAGTCATAACTGTCAATCTGACGAAGGACTAATTTTTTTTTTCTGTTGGCATGTATAATTACATGAAACCAAATGCTGAGATGAGTGAGAAGAACTGTTAAAACTTTTCTCAGCCATAGAATTGGGACTGCCTTTATATCCTGTTAAATTCTAGGCTGTACCTACTCATGAGGTAATGGCTGCAGTCAAGAATACTGGTTTCATTTGTACCTGGCAAGACACAGTGTATACCTTTGCTTCCTCAGATGGCACGATCAATCATGTTTTTAACACTTTTGGAATATGTGGTATTTGAATTTACAAAGGAAGCTCAAGTCAGTGCAGAGTAGGAATGGTATTAAGCTGCATGTTGGTAGTCCTGAGGTCTGGTCTGGGACAGTAAGGTCTTCAGTTAGAGTCAGTATTCTGGCTTTCACTGATGCAGTTCTCAGTAGTTGGCGGATTTATTTATCTGAGTAAGGTCCTTAATAAGGAGTAAGTAAGGTCTTCCTTATGTGAAGATGTCCATGGTGTACATTCAGGGTTGAGAGTGGAGTTGCCACAGCTGAGGCTCCTTCTTTAGAAATGGGAGACAACTCCAGACTTGCCAGGCTCCTGGAAGGTCCTTGTCACTTTGGTTTACTAGCTCTGACTTTAATAGTCTCCCGAAACTCTCTTCCCACTGCTCTCTCCTTCACTGAGTATCTAGATGTCTCTTAACAATGGGATTGAAAGACCAGTGTGAGCCATTTAGTGATGTGGCTACATAATGGTAACTTTAGACACCATCAGCTGTCTGCTTTGAGACTCAAATAGGGGTAAAGAGCAAATATCAAGAAGTTCCTTCCCCACAAGTCTATCAACAGTGAGCTGATTTCATCATTCAGACTGCCTGAAAACTCACATGCACAATGACATTGTTTCAAGCCCGAACATAAATTCAGTCATACTACAAGTGAGGAGAAGACCAGTTACTGAAATGAAAGGGTTGCTCCAGGCCCTTGAAGGCGCTGACTTCCAGGTCCTCAACCAGTTCCTCTGAGACTTTCCAAGTGAGCTGAAAAAAACACTTTTGCAAACCCTGCATACCAGGGAGCATTCAGTGGCCCTTCTTCCCACACTGGCCATTGAAATGGAGAATAATATGGGGGAGATGAGTTACTGAAATCACAATAACATCGTGATTCTGCCTGCAATACCAAAGCTGTTGAGTGCTGATACTACATCACTATTTGTAGTACTAGTCTTTTTCTCTGGCCTTCGCCAATCTCTTTACAAAGAGCTGGGGCAATCATAGCACTATGACTTTTCTGAATGGGCAGAGAGGAGAAAAAGGAATGGACAACGTTACTGTCTTCTTCTTGTTGGCAACACTCCTCTCTACACTCAGAAACACATCAAATCAGATCAGTCTATCATGGGGTGAGTGTTAGGGACTCAAGAAAGGGAGGATAGAAGTTCTGTGGCAGGGATACACCCACTTCCCTAGGCAAACAGCATTACACCTCCAGGTTTTGGTCCAGCAGAAATGAAGCCCAAGAAGAATAATCTCAACAGCTGGGTTAGCAGACCACTGCAGAACACTACACAGAATAGCTTGTTGTGCTACTGATGGGTCCACACACCCCGACACAAAGCCAAAGGCTCTGTGGTACTTTTAGGTTCTGACACGAGTTTGTCCTTTTGTATCCTGGCATAAACTGGAGGAATTTTCTGTGGTGCCAGTCGACAGGGAAATCACCAGTCAGGGAAAGCAGTTTAAATTCAACTATAATAATACAAGTTGTTATAATAGTTTTTCTTACTATAATTTTGTATTGTATTGCACCATATTATGTCCAAGGGACAAAGTACAAGGCAAAAAGTGCCATGTTTTACAGAGCCTTAGACAAAACATCCCACCCATCTTTGGCAGCTGCTTCCAGAGTGCAGTGGTAGAGCTGTAGCATAGGACAGTGAGCACCAGTTCTCGGGGATTACTGACAAATGTGCATTTAACGTATGCCTATGTACAGCAAGGGTATTTTAAGAGTCACCCAAAATAAGCTGTGTTTAACACAAATGCCTCAATTCCCACCTTAGGCATTCAGAATATTTTTGTGTCATGCTTGGCTTCTTTGTTGTGCTGGAGAAAACCTGCAAACTACGGTGTTATCCTTTTATGTTAAGTTATATATGTATAGGTTTGATATAATCATTAATTTTTAAGATATATGATTATGAAGTATTGCAATTCACAGGAAAACAAAATTATAACCTAAATCAAGTCTGTGAGGGAGGTTTGAGAATCTTCTTGCTCCATTTATGTTGCAAGAGGAGCAAACCAGGTTTCAGGTGAAGCTGAACTACCACAGTAAGAAAGAGGCCTCCTTCTTTCTGGTGACAGAAATGAAGCTGCAGTTGCATTATTCCCAGCACTGGACATTTCTTGCTTCAAACCAACCACAGGGAGAAGAAAGGTGCAATGACTCCCAGTAGGCTATAGAATGGTTTCTCTTCTGTGTAGCTGTTGATGAAAGTTCTCACTGAAGAGATCTCCTCAGATTGAGGGATGAGCCAGGAAGAAAGCCACGTTTCTTAAGAAAATAGTTTAATAGTTTCTCTGCACTTGATCTGAAGATGAGATGGCTTTCCCTAGACACACCCAAACATTGTATCTTAAGAGAAGAGCTCTGTCCTGAAAGGCCATACCTATAAATACCCATCGTTATTTCTCTATTTTCTGACCTCGATTCCCATTTGGTAATGAGTCATGTCAATGCACTCTTTGCTGGAGTGAAAGCAGCTTCCTTTCCATCCTTAACATTTGTCTAACAACAGAGAGGTAAAAAGAGGGTGTGGGTGTACTCTGGGTGCTTTGTTTGACCTGGTTACAGCTGGAGGCGGACAATCTTCTGGTGTCTGCTGCTTGAGATAACGTTTGGATGGCCAGAAACTGGGTGCACTCCTCCCACCAAACTAATAAGGTCAGTTTGGGGTTAATGGCAACATTTTATAAACCTGGGGTGAAGACCTTCCCATTGCAGGCAAAGTCTGTGCTAAGACTTGGAGCATGAGCAACCGCCACTGTACCTATGCTGAGTTCCTAGCCCACAGCTGTTCTAATTCAAATACTACCTAATTCATGGTAGGACCTTCCACCTATATTCTTTGCAGCTGTATACTGAGGATGTTTGAAAGGTCACAGGCTTCTTGAGTGTCTGTACCTATCAGAGGTACAAGGACAAAAAGTTGGATATGTGGGTGGGGTAAAGTTGCCTAAACATCCATTTCTAGTGTTCTTGACAATCTCACCTGGCAATCACTTATCTGGAAAGCTGTGGGTCTCCTGTCAGGTATGTCATCTCTTTCAGGTAATGCAGATGTTTTGGAAAGCTCACAGCATCTAAAATAGTGCTAGAAGTCTATGATCAAGAACCTGAAATTTTTGTATGGTGTTTAGCAGGGGGAAGGCTAATGGGAGACTCACCATTAATGACCAAATGTTTATATACTATATTCAAATTTAACATATCTCACACTACTCAGTGCTTGTCAGGCCACATCCAGAACACTGAGGTCAGTTCTGGTTCCCACCATACAAAAAAGCTGTGGACAGGCTGAAGAGGCTCCAGGGAAGGGCCACAAAGATGATCCAAGGACTGGCAAGCTGCCATTTGAGGAAAGGCTGAGAGAACTGGGTTTATTCAGCATTGAGAAAAGAAAGCTTAGGGGAGACCTTATCACTATGTTCCAGTATTTAAAGAGCAGCTACAAAGAAGATGGAGGCTCCCTTTTTACAAGGAGTCACATGGAGAAGATGAGGTGTAATGGGTACAAGTTACTCCTGGGGAGATTCCAATTAGACACAAGAGGAAAAATTTTCACAATGAGAACAGTTATTGGAATAATCTCCCCGGGGAAGTGGTGGGTTCTCCAACATTGAACACTTTTAGGATTCATCTGGGCAGGATGCTTTGCCAGCTTGTCTAGACCATGCTTTTGCCAAGAAAGGCTGGACCAGATGATTGCTGAGGTCGCTTCTAACCTTGTATTCTCTGATTCTATGAGTCTGTGATACCCTGAAGAGCATGAAGCATCTAGCCTCCGTTTTTTACCTGTGAGAGCAGCTACATTACACAGCTTCTCAGTATTTTGTTTTTGCTCATTTAGTATCTCTGGGGAGAGCAGGTGGCAGTGCTGAACAGCTTCATAAGCAGGAGGTCCATTAGTGGAGGTCATGACTCCTCAGCATGCCCTTTCCACTGCTGGCTTCTCTGGGTCAGCAGATCAAAGTTTACGGGCATTCTGGGAGGAAGGATTGTTTTTTTTTCTTCACTGTCTCTGCTCGCAGGGGCCTGTTGAAAGCTCATTTCTGACAGCAATTGGCGTTTTTGGCACAGGGATGCGCTGTCAGACGAGGCCCAGATTTTGGATTCTAATGCCTGTTCCTGAAAGAACAGAAAGATGAGTGAAGACATTCTATCTGAAAGACTTGGGGAAGCACCAAAACAAACAAAGATAATTGAGGACAGACTTGTAGAGGCCCCAACCACATGCATTGTAATTCTGTTGGCCCAACGAATGATATCGCATCATCACCTACTCTGTCTAAATAAAGCCATCTCCCCACGAGGACATCTGACCCAGAAACTGCACAGGCACCGACTGGCGCATGCTCCGTTGATCTTCCCCAGCTTTCTTAAGCCGTTTGGTACAAAAATAGGCTTCTGTGAGGAACTACGGGTGAGGAAGGTGAACTTGCTGACAAAGGGAAGAGCCGTGTTCCTGCAGCTCACCCTCCTGGCTCCCCTGCCCACAGCTGCCTGAGATGGGGCATAAGGGCGAATGGCTCTCTCCTCTGCACCCAAGTGATTTCAAGGTCCGTTCTTTCTCCAGCGCTCATTTAACCGACGCCTCTGCCCATTGCGAAGAACAGGTGCGGCTGCGGCTTCCTGCCCCAGGGTACTTGGAGAACCCTGGAGAGGCTGCGCCAAGAGGGGGCGGCCGAGAGGCGGCCGGAGGCCACCGAGATCTCCGCGGCCGCCCCGGCGGCGGGTGGGGAGCGCTCCCTCCGGCGGCCACACGGTGTCGCCCGCGCAGCTCGGCTGCGCTCCGCTCCCGCGCCCCGCTGGCAGCCCTGCGGCCGCCGCGCCCGGCCCCGGGCCGCCCTCCTGCTTCAGGGGCGCTGAGGCTGTGCCAGGGGCACGGCAGGCTGGGGAGCAGCCCTGTGCTTTATCTTCTTTTGCTTTGCTTTGGTTTATTTTAGATTTTTAAAAATTTATTATTTTTTTATTGTTTTTAGTTTGTTTTGTTCTGTTAATATTTAATTTTTTATTATATTATAGTTTAGTTTAGTTCTTCATTTTTTTCCTTTCCCTTTCCCTTTCCCTTTCCCTTTCCCTTTCCTTTTCCTTTTCCTTTTCCTTTTCCTTTTCCTTTCCCTTTTCCCTTCCCTTTCCCT